>OX393553.1:16313669-16353669 GCA_947650365.1 Chamaelirium japonicum | reverse complement strand
AACTCCGCTTCTGTCCACGTGGCCCCCTCGTGATTCACGCAACTCGCATACGTCATCCCATTAACCATCCCCGTCCATCGATGGACACCATAGGCCGCATCACATCGCGATGTATGTATGTATGTATGGTCATCTCGCATGCCATGGGAATCATGCCCATGTGGCGGCGAACCCCACGGACGACTCCACGGCACAGCAATGCGACAGTGGAGTGCCCCGTCACGGACAGCTGTCAATTTTGTACAGCTCAGCTCCTCATGGGTGGCTTAACTCAATTCTCCATTATTAATAGCAACCAAAACAAAAAGAAAATTTTGTCATCCAGTCCATGAAACATTTCATGTTTAGCCTGAAGGACATCTGATGTTTCCCTGTAGTGTTTGGCACCAGGGATGACTTTCCTGTTCGGGGGGAAAGCAAGGGCAATCTGACTCCCAAGAGGGAAGAGAGGATAGTGATTCCGCCCAGTTTCCCCCCCTTATGTATAGAAAGTGGTACCGACGGAATCACTTTCCTAGGTGATATATGTATGGTTGACAGAAAATTAGGCGGAATCACTTTGCTTTCCCTCCTTTAAGAATGTCTACCAAAGGACAGGATCAGAGTAGGGTTGGCGTCAAATCGGATCCGGTCCTTTATTTTATGAGACAGCTAGGTCCTAGCCCTTCAGGGTCAGAAAATGATGGGCTCTAACTCGACCCTTCAAGGGCCAAGGCCGATCAAGGACTAAGTTGATATCACTAAGATAAAGATAATCGACATATCTATTCAATTAGGTCATTAAGGAAGGATTAAATCTTTTTTTTCCTTCCTAAACTACTCTTGTGCCAGTGCCTTTAGGCTATTGGTGGTTATTTAAAACCCCACTCATTTATTCTTGCCTAAGACTGATAATACAGTTTAAAAAGTATTATAAGTCTTATGAGTATTATATAATTTCTAATATTAATATATCCAAACTTGATAACTCCAATTCCTATAGGGTCACAGTGAGTGACCGAGTAATGACTGATTAGTCCCACTTAGCCGTTGATTTAGCCCCTTAATAAGTATTATATATATTATAATAATTTACGTATATGGAGGGCAAGGCCGGGCCATAGGTTTCCTTGCCCCGACCCTCATCCTGGAGGGTTTATGAAAAATAGGCCCGACCCTTAGGCCCTTGGCGGATAGGGCTTTAGAGGGCTTTAAAGGGCCGGGCAGGGCAAGGCAGGGTACCATCTCCAAAATGGCCAAATTGACAGGCCTATCTTTAAGTTAAAGATTCCAAGTACCAAACACGGCCTAAGGGCTAGGTTCTTTCCTGATGTTTGTCTTTAGTGTTAAGTTCCTTCTAATTTTTGCTCAAGTGGGGGACACTCCATAAAGATTTTTTGCTTCCACGGGATGCTTCATGTAAATCTAGCCGTTCCATAAAGATTTTTGCTTCCATTCCCTCCTCTCCTCCCGCCTCTCCATTCTCTCCTCCTTCTCCTCCTCTCTTTTCCTCCCTCCTTGCCTTTCCCTCCTCTCCTCTCCCCTCTCATTTCCTTAATTTTCCTCCTCCTAGGGCACAAGGGGCCGGTGTCAGGGGCGGCAAGGATGAGGTGGAGGAAGAGAAAGGAAAGAGAAGAGGAGAAAAAATTAAGGAGAGGAGGGAGATCGATAAAGTGTCAAAGGAATAAAGATGATCGACCCCACTTATCCTAACACATGAAAAAGTTACCTGTTAGAACAACCCTTTTTGTAATTTGAAGTTGCATACAATTTACCAGATGCTCACACAAATTTATCCGCTACAATGATAGCAACGACAATATCAACGATGACGATGACATACATCATACTATCTATCGTGATAATATGAGATCGGCTCGTCGATCCAATCACTTCTCAACATGACCTAGTCCAAATGCCAACCAAAACAGTGAACCATTTGCCTTTTGTGTCTTCCTTCTGTTTTTTGTCTCAAGGTATAGATTTTTCTTCCCTCTCATGTGTTTGTTCCGTATCAACTTATGTTTAGATTCCAAAACCCCAAAGCAAAAGGACCAAATAAAAATAAAAAAAACCTTGGAGCACAATCGGATAAAAGATAGGGAAAGACACGTCAAAACCAACCGGCTGATAGTTCGACCCATAGATTTGTAGTAACTAAACTAAACAGCTAGTAGCCTAGTCAAACGGCTCAAATCAAGCCCGTGGAGACTATTTGAGGCCATATATTTCTCTCTCTCTACACGATGAGGAGTTGGATTCGATGTCGGATGAACGATCCCTTCGAACGACATCGTAACCATCCGTGCAATACACATGATCTGTACTGGTTAAGATTTATAACCTCGCTGCGCACAAGTAACAAATTTACGATCATAACCTTTTAAGGCATAGAAAAGGACAAGCGATCCTCAATTATTTAGCTTTGATTAAAAGTTATCTAATCCCTATCTGTGTTGATTTTCTTATCGTTTCGATCCCCTTCATTGCAATCCCCTCCGAATTTGTTGGCGTAAGGCTTGATGCGTTATGGTTTGGACATAAACATATTGTTAAGAGACAAGCGAAGCCATATAAGTTTGGAGGTTGCGGAAGGAGTCCAAGATTCTAAAACCCTAATCAACTATCCATATCTTGTCCCTTCTCCTTGCCCATAGTTCTTGCTTTGGTTACGACGCTTCTCCTCGTTGGCTCGATGCAATGCCGACCGTAAACGACAGAGATGGTTCGGATGGACATTGATTTAAATAGGAGATAACGCTGAGGTGGACTTGGATTAGATTAATGGTTATTACGATTCGGTTGCGGCATTAGTACATATTAAAGTGGTGGAGATGATGGAGTAGGAGGCATCAAATATTATCTAGACATTTAGAGTTGGATTGGGGGCATACAAGAAAAGAATAAATCGTCGAAGATACCGAATCTATTTTACTTGAGGCACAAGTTAGCTTTAAGTTGTAGGATTCGATGGCGTGGCAATAATGGAGTGCCCCACTCATAATAAACAATGGATGCATGTACCATTTAACTTGGTAAAACCCCCATATATATATATATATATATATATATATATATATATATATATATATATATATATATATATATATATATATATATATATATATATATATATATATATATATATATATATATATATATATATATATATATATATAGAGAGAGAGAGAGAGAGAGAGGAGAGAGAGAGAGAGAGAGAGAGAGAGAGAGAAAACGGGGTATGAGCTGACAGCCCATTTAAGCAAATGGGCTGTCAGCTTACAGCCGTCCGATTGGATTCATCAAGCCGTCCGATTTTTTTAAAAAAAAACCAGCTGTTTTACAGCTGTTTGGATTTTTTTTTTTTTTTACAATCTCTCTCTCTCTCTCTTCCGTGGGCTGCGCGTCCCCCTTCCCCCTCCCCGACGGCGACCACCTCCAACAGCACCGGCAACAGCAAGCAGCCAGCACCGGCACCGGCAACAGCAGCAGCACCGGCACCGGCAGCGGCAGCAGCACCGGCACCGGCAACGGCAACGGCAGCAGCACCGGGGGTCGGAGGGCGTGCAGGGGCCGTGGGACGGCGCGCAGGGCCGGAGGCAGTCGGAGGACCGGGGTCGGAGGGGGGCGCCGGAGGGGGACCGGCCCGAGGCGGGCGCCGGACCGGGGTCAGAGGGGGCGCAGGACCGGGGGTCGGAGGGGGCCGGGACGGCGCGCAGGACCGGGGCCGGAGGGGGGCCGGGCCGGAGGCGGGCGCCGGAGGGGGACCGGGGGCGCCGGAGGGGACCGGGGTCGGAGGGGACCGTCGGCGCAGGGGGTCAGGGTCGGGGGGTTGGGCTTCAGCGAAGGAGAGAGAGAGAGAGAGAGGAGAGAGAGAGAGAGAGAGAGAGAGAGAGAGAGAGAGAGAGAGAGAGAGAGAGAGAGAGAGAGAGTTTCTGTGTAGTGGATGGTTCGGTGATTTTATTTCCTTTTAATCGAGACGGTTGTTGATTAGATCGGAGGGCTGTGAGCTGACAGCCCAAATGCCCAAATGGGCTGTCAGCTCATACCCCGTATTCTCTCTCTCTCTCTCTCTCTCTCTCTCTATATATATATATATATTATATATATATATATATATATATATATATATATGTGTGTGTGTGTGTGTGTGTGTGTGTGTGTGTGTGTGTGTGTGTGTGTGTGTTGTGTGTGCGCGCGCGCTCGCGAGCGTGCGTTTTCGATCAGTGTCCCAAAATCTTTCGGGTAATGACCCACTTCAAGCTTGGTCGAGCAATGACCCACTTTAGACTCGGACTAATCCCTGAGGGAGTGACCCCCCCCCCCCCCCCCCCCCCCCCCCCCCCCACCCCCCCCCCACAGATTTCATTCAACTAGACCAAGAGTACAAAATTCGTTAGGGCTTCCCTCTTTCAATATAGGAAGTTAGATGGGGAAAAAAAAGATTACAATATTAGTTGAACAAAACTTTTACTCCATAAGAAATTTTTTTGTTGGATGAGAACATTGTAGATATGTTCTCTTTTTATTATTATTGACAATGGGATGACCCGTAATTCTCATTAGACTTCCTACAGGTGGATATGATTACTGAATTCATCAGGAACCCTGCCTCCAGAAAAGCGAGTGGAATCAAAAATAATTTCAAACTAATGACCGGTGCCACCATCGTGTAATTTATTTTGTGATTGTAGAGGTTTGGGGTAATTGAAGTGACCACCCGTTTATTTTTTAAATATTACACTGACCTCACTTGAGGTTTGGTTTTTTTTATAGAAACCTCCCCTAGACAAAGAGTCAAAGACGATGTCATCAAATAAGTTCAAACATACCTATTTTATCCTTAATAAAAATTAAAAAAATAAATAAAAATAAATTGAAAGGCACAACATGAACTTGACACAACCCGCTTTAATGAAGTGTGAACCAACCGAGTCTCTTCCTTCTAGTTCGTAAACTAGCATGAATTTGATAGAGGGTGACTAATTGTATTTTCCGACTTGTAAAATAATTTTTTTTATTTTTTTAATTTTAAAAAAATAGGTATTTTTAGACTTATTTGATGATATTGTCCACAACTGTTTGTTTAGGGAGGTTTCTTCTGCCAACTATGAAACAAAACCTTACTGTAGTTCAATGCAATATTTCAAACGTGAGGAGGTGTCATTGCAATTACCTCAAACCTCAAGGAAGGTCATTGCAAATTTCCCTTATCTAAAACCATACTACTGTATGTTTGGTTATTCTGTGTATAAACTATGAAGAGCCCTATATGATTTGTGTTAGCTTTGTTTGGCTTTAGTTGCATTGTGTGATACACTAGAATACAAGGTAGAGTAATGCTATTTGTGTTATGGTTGTTTGGCTTTAGTTGCATTGTATGGTATAATCGGCGGTGGTGTGGGGACGAGGTCGTGGCTTGGTGCGAATCCCGATGCACTGAACCCTGGCTCACGCCCCCCACACCATGGTGGGCTGTCTTGTAATATGTCCGAATATCATCTTATATATATAACATGGGAAAATGGATTGATAGTTTGGGGAGATAAGTGGTGGTTCAGATCTATCATGTGAGAGAAAGTTACAGTTATAATGAAATGAATTTGAATAGAGGTTTTCAGTGGGGCTAAATTATAAAAAGTAGGGGCAAGTTAGAGATTTACCACCCAACAACCCCATGTGTGTGCGCGCGCGCGTGTATGGTGATGGTGGTGGTGGGGGGGGGGGGGGGGGATGGCTGGAGGGAGGGAGAGTGCTCTCTCTCTCTCTCTCTCTCTCTCTCTCTCTCTCTCTCTCTCTCACAATCGTGGTGCACCATGTCGTCCCCCCCCCCCCCCTCTTTCTTTCTCCTCCGCTACCAACAATGTTGATGCCACCAAAGACGATTAGGTGTGTGTTGCCACCAAAGACAACCGTTTGAGTGCTGACATGCACATATATTTCTATTTACGCTACAAGATAAGGGCATGGATGTTCTCTTTTACCCCCAAAAAACAATGGTTGGCATCATTGCCTGCAAGTGTGAAAGCATTTAAATGTTTCACAAGATGTGCGTGGAAGCATCTTGCAAAGTCTTTCTTGGACCCGCTTCCATTTCTTGTTCACTGCAAAAGCAATCATAACTTTCTTTGTGTGTGTGTGTGTTGGGTGGGTAGGGGGGGGGACTTTAAGATTAGTACTTGTTAGTCCTTAGTTATGTATAGGAGTGCAATATTTGATTTTATTGTTAGGGCAATCATAACTTCTACTCCATAAGAAATTTCTTTGTTGGATGAGAACATTATAGATATGTTCTCTATTTATTATTATTAACAACGGGATGACTCGTAATTCTGATTAGACTTCCTACAAGTGGATCTGGTTACTGAATTCATCAAGAACCCCGCCTCCATAAAAGCGAGTGGAATCAAAAATAATTTCAAACTAATGACCGTTGCAACCGTTGTGTAATTTATTTTGGGAGGATGGAGGAATAGCAATGCTCATTATTTAATGAAAAAATTACGGTGACGTGTAATATATTTTGTGATAGTAGAGGTTTGGGGTAACTGAAGTGTCCACCCGTTCATTTTTTAAATAGTGCACTGACCTCCCCTGAGCTTTGGTTTTTTGATAGAAACCTCCCCTAGACAAAGAGTCGAAGACAATGTCATCAAATAAGTCCAAACATACCTATTTTACCCTTAATAAAAAAATTAAAAAAATAAATAAAAATAAATTGAAAGGCACAACATGAACTTGAGACAAGCAGATTAGAGGCTTTTCTTTGGGTTGGGATAAGCATGAATTTGATAGAGGGTGACTAACTGTATTTTCCGATTTGTAAAATAAAATTTTGTATTTTTTCAAATATTGTTAGATTTTTTTTTTATTTTAAGGGAAAAATAGGTATTTTTAGACTTATTTAATGACATTATCCACAACTGTATGTTTAGGGAGGTTTCTTCTGCCAATTATAAAACAAAATCGTAGTGGAGGTCAGTGCGATATTTCAAAAGTGAGGAGGTGTCATTGTAATCACTCCAAACCTTAGGCATTGCAAATTTCCTTTATCTAAAACCTTATGGAAGGAACTTTTCAAAAAAAAAAAAACTTAGGGAAGGTCATTGCATTGTGTGATACAATAGCATACAGGATAGAGTAATGTTATTTGTGTTATGGTTGTTTGGCTTTAGTTGCATTGTATGGTATAACCGGCGGTGGTGTGGGGACGAGGTCGTGGCTTGGTGCGAGTCCCAATGCACTGAATCCTGGCTCACGCCCCCCACACCATGGTGGGTTGTCTTGTAATATGTTAGAATATCATCTTATATAACATGGGAAAATGGATTGATAGTTTGGGGAGATAAATGATGGTTCAGATCTATCATGGGAGAGAAAGTTACAGCCATAATGAAATGAATTTGAATAGAGGTTCCCAGTGGGGCTAAATTATAAAAAGTAGGGGCAAGTTAGAGGTTTACCACCCAACAACCCTATGTGTGTGTGTGCGTGCGCGCGCGTGTGTGGTAGTGCTGGGGGGGGAGGGATGGCTGGAGGGAGGGAGAGTGCTCTCTCTCTCTCTCTCTCTCTCTCTCTCTCTCTCTCTCTCTCTCTCTCTCTCTCTCCAAACAATGTTGATGCCACCAAAGATGATCAGGTGTGTTGCCACCAAAGACAATCGTCCAAGTGCTGACATACACATACATTTCTAGTTACGCTACAAGGTAAGGACATGGATGTTCTCTTTTACCCCCAAAAAACAATGGTTGGCCTCATTGCCTGCAAGTGTGAAAGCATTCAAATGTTTTCCAAGAATTTGACCGAGCTTCAACTACCAGATGTATATGGGCACGCAAGGTGTGTGTGGAAGCATCTTGCAAAGTCTTTCGTGTGGAGGGTGGGTAGGTGTGTGAGGGGGGGGAGGACTTTAAGATCAGTACTTGTTAGTCCTTAGTTATTTATAGGAGTGCAATATTTGAATTTATTATTAGTGGGACTCAATGATCGGTCCCGGCAATAATTTTAGTTTGCAATAAGGACCGGTCCCGACAACAATTTATTATTAGGGGGACTTGATGAACGGTCCCGGCAACAATTTTACGAAGTGGCTCTAAATCCCGTTTCCTATCCCAATCGTAAATTGTTGAATTTGTCTTCCCTTTAAATGATAAAATATTCCCTCAACTTAAACTCATTGAAGTCACGTTTCTCATCATCCAAATGCATCTCGATCATCAGATTGAATGTAAAAAAAGTATTATGGATGCGATTCATTGTTGCGATTAGGTGTAAAGTACAAATCAAATGCATCTCAACGGTTTCATATTGCTATGGAAGTATCTCGATCGTCGAATTGAATGCAAAAGGGTATGGATGCAATGCACCTAACGTGGCTGGGTGTAAAGTACAGATCGAATGGCCAGATGCACTTGGAGCAAAACTACTCCTAGGTGCCCCCTCCACGGGCGCTAATGATTGCATGTAGGCTGGTAATTTGGGACCCAACACGGTAGACCCGATACGAAGTTAGCGGGTCTGAGTCAGGGCTAAACGGATTCGGATTGTAAACGGGTCGACACGATAGACCCGTTTAATAAACGGGTCGGGTCCGGGTTTAAGGTCTGGACACGGTAGACCCAGGAAGACTAGTTTAAAAGTCGGTTCAAGTCTATCCGCAATCCGATACTGTAATATACTAGTAAGAAACCCGGGCAATGCCCAGATGAGTTTGATGCACAGCCATTTGGCACAGATGACATCACAACTGTTCGAAGAAGTATGAATCTAAAGTGAGTGTGATTCACTTGTTAGAGAGAGAGGGGGAGAGAGATTAACATCAAATGATAATTAAATGCCATTGAATGAGTGTTTTAGTATCTTTATGAGAGGTTTTTAATAGAATTTAAAACTGAGCCGTGTTCACACATGGAAGAATGATTATGGTTCTTTAAAAGGCGTCCACGTGTCACAACACCGGAGAGAGGCTTCCGTTTTAGTATATAGTATAGACTACTAGTAAGAAACCCGGGCAATGCCCGGATGAACTTGATGCACACCACTTAACAAAGACGATATCACAACCGTCCAAAGAAGTGTGCAATCTTGAATGATTACGATTTATTCATTCAAGTGTGATTCACTTGTTAGAGGAGAGAAAAAGATGTTACTAATGATTTTTCTAATTAACATCAATTGACCATTAAATACAATTGCATGGGAGGACTCCATTTTTGTCATCAATGCCAAGATGAGTTTGATGCATACCATTTGGCACATAGGACATCGCAACTCTTCAAGAAGTATGAAATATAAAATGAATGTGATTCACTTGTTAGAGAGAGATATTAACATTAAATACCCATTGAATGAGTATTTATCTTTATGGTAGGTTTTTAATAGAATGAGTATCCATTTTTCATGATATTATGCATGGATCAGATATATCAGTCCACGTGTCACAACACGGATGCGTGACCCAGTCGATGTCCGGGACGGTGCGTGAACCAAACCTATAGATAAATGCTTCATATATTCATGCTCCAACCACGAAATCCAAACTAAGCAAAATACATACTTCATATATTCCCAAAGAATTTTTTTTCTAGCTTTATTTAAAAATTTCAAGTAATAGATAACCATGTTGAGACAAATACAACAAACATTCCATAAACAACGGAGAAAAAAAAAAGACAAACAATTCAGTTGCATCGTATGAGATGGAATTCGTGTCATCATGCCCATACTACAGCGGGAGCGATAGGACGCCTCCGATCATGACCTCAAAATAAATCAAGCAAGCGACCCTCCCTTATCGTTCAACAAATTTGTATCTCCAGACGCACCATGCTTTCATGTACCCTATTGAAATCTTCAAATTCAACAACGATCAATGCACTACCCATCGGACTTTCATTTTGTCCTCCGATACGTGTAAATAGCATTTCTCCTTCCACTTTCATGACAATTAAAAAAAATGATGAGAGAGAGAGAGAGAGAGAGAGAGAGAGAGAGAGATTTCATCAATAATTAATCTATAATTTCATTGAGTTCAAAAAACCATCAGATTCATATCACACAAAAAAAAAATTTGAGAGACCTTGACATATAGGACTTTGGATTTAGATGATGATGAACCTTGGGATGGCGGACTGGTATGGGTCAAGAATGGCATGGACAAAAACTCCTTGAGAGGGTGTAGGCTAGGTAGTTAATGAGGCGAGCGAAGGGGAGGTGGTGGTGGATGTTGGATTGAAACCCATGTCGTCGCTCCCATTTTGCTCCAATGATATAACGTATGAGTTTGCGGGCTGGGGTTTGGCCCGCCTTTACATTTCTCAGGGTAGAGGTAGAGAGAGATAAAGAGGGAGTGATAGAACATATGCTATTAAACCTTCCGTTCTAAAAACTACGTACATTAAAACCCCGAAGCTTTTCATACCTTCCGTCCCTCCTAAAAATGGACGCTCTAGAAGACCTTTCTTTAAACGAAACCATTAGGCATTGATTGCTTTCCTTATATAGAGCCTTTTGATTTGTTGTGGAGCAATGCTAATCAACCCGAAGCATTTGTCCCGAAAACTCAACCCGAATGGCTTGGCATCCAATCATAGCGTCCCTTTGCCTGGTGGTGGGGCTGAGTGAGATTCACTTGTCAAGAACTGGTGGAACGGGCGGCTGTGATCAAACTTTATTATGGTTGACCATTGGAGATAAAAGCTTGGGGACAAATAGTATTTTCTTTTACTGTGACATAATGACATTGATTCCCTCTCTTCACGTTATCTTCTATGGGGATCAATTCATGCTGCTGTGCTGGCATTGATTTGCAATCCAAAACGGCTACTAATAGGATTTCAACGGATTCATAGTTTTTTCTTTCAAGAGGAGCCCACGTATCACAACAGGGGAGAGAGCTCCCTTTGTAATAAGTTCCACGTGTCAGATCATGGCAAGAACCCTTCTTTAATGGGGATCCACGTGTCACAACATGGAAGAGAGGCTTCCGTTTTAGTATATAGTATAGATAGTATCAGCGGGTCTATCGGGTTGGTTGGGTCGAGTCAAATTGGGCCGGATCGGGTCAACTGAATAAACTCATGTGGCAAACGGGTCTTATCGGGTCTACCCGTTTATAAACGGGTCGGGTACGGATTTAGGATCTAGACACAATTAGCTAAACGGGTCGGGTCCGGGTCTAGAGGTTTTGGACACGACCCGAAACTAGACACGACCCATTGCCACCCCTATTTGCATGATTGAATTAGTCATTTACCATTTGCTTTTATTAACTATTAGTCACTGGATTTGCTTTTAAACGGTCTCCATTTAGAGAGACTTCACGTTATTGGTAAACATTAGATGTCCTTATTCCAAACCAAAATTATTTCCAGGGACTTAACGTACATTACCCCTTATTATTAGGGAAATTTTATTCATACCCCATAAATCTGTAATTAGCCCCCGTTTCCAACAAACTTGAACACACCCCATTTTTTTTTTTCATACCCCATTCCTATCCCAAAAATACCCTTCCCCCTTACACCCCACCTTCAATACACCCCAGTTAAATGGCCCGCCCCAACTTGATTATACCCCAATCAAACACATACCCCATTAAATATACCCCAATTATATACACTCTTGAATACACCCCACTCTTAAATAAACCCCATGCAGTTGGCTGATACTTGAAGGCACAAGTAGAGCTGCAACTTGGGCGGGCCAACCTGAACCCAACCCGAGTCTAACCCGAACCCAACCCGAATTTGGGCGGGCTAATCCGAGCCCAACCCGAATTATTTCTCCTCGACCCGACACGAAATTAGCGGGTCTAGGACAAGGCTAAACGGGTTCGGGTCATAAACGGGTCGACACGATAGACCCGTTTAATAAACGGGTCGGGTCCGAGTTTAGGGTCTGGACACGGTAGACCTGGGAAGACCCGTTTAGTATTCAACGGGTCGTGTCGGGTCGGGTCGGGTCGGGTCTACCAGCAATCCAATACTATAATATATATTACCAGTGGGTCTTTCGGGTCAGGTCGGGTCAAGTCGGATTGGGTCGGATCAGGTCAACTGAATAGATCCGGGTGGTAAACGGGTCTTACCGGGTCTTATCGTGTCTACCTATTTATTAGCGAGTCGGGTACGGGTTTAGGATCTAGACACGATTAGTTAAACGGGTCGGGTCCGGGTCTAGGGGTTTTGGACACGACACGAAACTAGACACGACACGAACCCGACACGACACGACTCATTGCCACCCCTAGCTGCAACTTGGGCGGGCCAATCCGAACCCAACCCAACTTTGGGCGGGTTAACCCTAACCCACCCCGCACAACCCGGCTAACCCGACGGGTTGGGCTTGGGCTAAGTTTATACAAACATTGGGTTGGGTTGGGGGTACAAAAGACGCTGAGCAGCGGCTTTGGGGTTTGGGGTACAAAAAAAAAAGGGCATTGTTGGTATTAAAGGATTGTTGAGTAAGTTATTGAGAAACGCTAGGGATACGGGGGCTAATTACAGATTTTTGGGGTATGAATAAAATTTCCCTATTATTATCATCTATTGTGATGTTAATCAAAATTTTAGGGGTATCACACACAACTCCGTCCATACCCCCACCACTCTCTTTGCATCCGACCGTTCATTTGCATCAAAAAGTCAAAAAAAAAAAGACATCTACATAAAATTAAATACAAATTCAAAAAGTAAAATTAGCATTCAAAATCTGACTTGAAGGAATCTAAGTAGAGATCAAAAAATAAAAATCCCATTGACCTCTCCTAAGATTTGCAATAATTGCACTAACCTCCCTCACTTTTGACATATTATATTGATCTTCCTTGAGGTTTTGTTTTATTGACAGCACCTTTCTCTAGATAAATAGTTATGGACTATGTCATCAAATAAAACCGAAAGTACTTATTTTACTCCAACAAAGTTTTTTAAAATAAATCTTAAAAAAAATAAAAAATTAATTTGAAAAGGAAGATAAACTTTACATGGATGATTAATTGTATTTTCAAAGCTTCAAAAGATTCTTTTAGATTATTTTTAAAAAATTAAATAAGGTTTAAATAAGTATTTTTGGACTTATTTGATGACATAACCCATAACTATTTGTCTAGGGGAGGTTCCTGCTAATAAAATGAAACCACAAGGGAGATAAGTGCAATATTTCAAAAGTTAAGGGAGGTCACTATAATTATTCCAAATCTCAGGGAAGGTCACTATAATTTTTTAAGATTATTTTTGAAATATCATGGCACGTCCTACATTATGATAGCATGCAAGATGCGACATTGTTTACATGGATAGGTGCAAGCAATGAAAAATGGTGGAGATTGAAGATGTTAGTACTATGATAACAAGAAGGCAAGCCATATACATGGTTCTCCTTGAGTTGTCTTCTTTTGTTTGGAAAGTTTGTTATAACAGATGAACAATGCTATTCAGCCACCCAGTCTTCCACCCGAGTCGGACCATCCTAAATGGCACCTGATCGCATCCGTACCTTTTTGCCCGCAAGTTGGGGCTGTATGAGATTCACCAGTCGAGGTTGGGTGGAGGGTACAGTTGTGATTAGGTGCCACGTTAGGATGGCTTGATCCGGATTGATGGAAGACTCAATGGTGAAAAGCATTTTCCATAAAGAGGAAATGTTCTTCAACCAATGGGTACAACGATAGGCTATGATCGTGCCACGTCAGGATGGAGGAAAGAAAGTTGACATTGTTGGGCGTGTTATAAGAAAGTTGCCACGTCATTGTTTTCCTGGAGGTTCCCTCACATCAACAAACTATCACCGATGGTGGGTAACAACAAATGGACGAGTTTAAACCTCTCTTACCAAAGGGAACATCAAAAGTGGATTGGTGGATTTGATGCTCATCCGAAATCAAAACTACTCTGATCGACGTCAAGGGGGTGTCGGGTAGCATTCCCGACCTGTTCGTTTCTTTCCGAAGTTTCATATTTTAAAATCGACGGATACTATTTGTTCCGGTGGAATGAAGAATTTCGGAATGATAATTTTTCACTCCGTCCGTTCTATGCCAACTGGAACACTGAACCATCGGATTACATCAAAAATAGGAATTGACAAGATTACCCTCTTCTTGATGAGCTTTAAGTAGAACAACTACTCCTCATGCCATACACCTCCTATGTTTCTTTAATCTCTAACTCCCTTCTTATTTCACTACACAAGAGGCTTTTATTTTCTCAAGTAAGAGGATACGGGATTTTTTTTTCTTTTTAATTTTTTTTGAAAAATACTATTTGCCCGATGTGTCTGGATCACAGCCGTCCATTGCACCTAGCCATGATCGTGAATCACACTCAGCTCCAACCGGCATGCAAAAGGACGCTGTGATTGGATGCCACGTCAATCGGGTTGAGCATTCGGGGCAAACCCGTCGGGTTGAACCCTCTTGTGGACGGATTGGTGACCTTCCAGCAAAGTTGGAGGTGGTGGTGACCTACCAAAATAAATAAGTGGAGCTGGTGGCTCTTTCTAAAGAGGGCTGAGGTGTATGGATTAGAGTAAGGGATAATGCCAAGGTGGCTATGGATTAGAATAATAATGGATAGTGATTCCATTGCTTCATTAAAGAACAAAGCATCCATATCACTCAAGTGATGGGGATGATGGAGTGGAATCAATCATAATATGTTGACAACTGAATACAAGTCAAGGGCCCATAAGACAGGACAAAGCCCTCAAAAGAGTAATTTGCTCTCTCTCTCTCTCTCTCTCTCTCTCTCTCTCTCTCTCTCTCTCTCTCTCTCTCTCTCTCTCTCTCTCTCATGATGGACCCGTCTTCGGGTCGAGCTAATCCCTCCTAGAATGCGCATCAAAATTGTTAGGGTTAGTCCCACATCGACTAGAGGCCTGGGTGGTGTTGTCTCCATATATCCTTTATGAACCTCCCCTTAATATTCAGGCTTTGGAGTAAGAGGGTATCTAATAGTGGTATCAGAGCAAGGTTTCCACATGTTGTGTCACTTCCTGTGATTCACACGAGAGAGAGGTCATCGGTGTCTGTACAACCCTAGTCTCGTGGCCTTCCACACAAGAAGGGGGCCCTCAGAGTTTATCCAGCTCTAGTCTCGAGTGAGGGAGAGATTGTTGGGTTTAGTCCTATATCAGCTAAAAGGCTGAGCAGTGCTGTTTTTATATACCCTCCTTGAACCTCCCCTGACAATCCGGGAATTGGGGTGAGAGGTTATCTGACACCCACTTATGGTGCCATGGCACAGATGATACATGCACCCATGATGATCTTAGTTTGTAGGAGGGATCTTGGGGGTTATTATCATTCCTTGATGGAATACTAATTATTAAGAAGTATCATGTTGCTTCGAAAACTTAGACCTTAGGGCTGTGGCTCTGCTGATTGCTTGTTCCCTGTGGGTCCACTGCTCAATTAATTAAAGGAAACCATGTATAGTGACTACTTTAATCATTTAAGTTAGGGGAAGCTGAGATATTATTGAGGCATGGAGCTTTTTGGTTGCTTGGTTGATGAGTTCTCATTATATGTAATAATGAGGTTCATCAATGGACAACCCAATAACTAAAATAGGTTATCATTATGGGGTTATATCAGATCGAATAAGAAAATCTAAATAAATAGGGATTAGGCAGTGTAAAAATTATTTTTATATGGTATTTCTGTAAATATTTCAAAATGATCAGACATTAGAAATGACTATATATCCCTTTTTAAATGACCAAACATATGTCAGGACTATATAGTTATATTTCCAACTTACATAATTATATTTAGACACTTTAGAGTCATAATTGATTCCAAGTTTTGAAATATGAGAGTAGTAATAGGATGGGTGACCTCCTGAGAAGTCCTCATGCGAGTACGGGCAAAGCGGCCAATATCTTGTGTGTTTGGAACGGATGTTAAAAAAATGGTATCAGAGCCGGTTCTCCTCGCGATGGAGGTGGTCTAACCCTACACGTGAATATATAGATTGTGATGACCAAGATCCAATAACCAAGACTCCTAAGGCTCTGATGCCAACATAGATAAGGTGAGGTGAGGTGTCCAAGGCCACCGAGTTAGTCCTACATTACTGGAGATAAGGAGATCATATGCTACTTATCTAATTTTTCTTCTCAAACATAGAAGATGCATTTTAAAACTGAGCGCCACTACGGATCCTGTAAGAACTCCACAGTTAAGCATGCTCGGGTGAGAGTAGTACTATGATATATGGTTGACCTCCTAGGCTGTACTTGTGTGGGCACAAACAAAGCGGACAATGTCTTGTGTATTTGGAATGAATATTACGCTCCCACTTGGCTTAGCGGGCATCAGTCGAACCTGGCTCTGATACCACTGTTAGATACCCTCTCGTCCCAAAACCCGGGTCCTAAGGAAAGGTCAAAGCCCTTATGAGACGCTATTGTATCTTCCGCGCACTCTAAATAGTGGCAAAAACATAGCAGTCCACCCTCCCATTTTTTTACATATGAACTTAAACAAACTAAATTCTTACTTTTAAATGCCACACCATTTTTAAGGGGTGCCTTTGGAGAGAAACCGCTAAACTTATCTGTTACCTTTGAAAAAATCACAAATTATCCGGCAAATTTTTTTTGCCATAATTTCAATAATATAAAATATGGCATAATCATAAACTGCAAGAATACCCACATACATAAATTAGTTTCTTTCCCAAATCATCATTAGTTTTTGTTAAAGAAAAACTCTCATTAGTGTGTCATATCCCCAAATCAATTTTTAATTGCTATTGCACAATCATCCTTATCGGATCGTATTCATTCTCAATTTTGGTAAGGCTTAGTGTAATCCGTTGAACTTCCACATCATAATTGGGCAAAATTGTGATTGAGGTAACATCCCAATTGCAAAGCACTTGTTCCTCATTGGGCAAATTATGTATCACAACTTGTCGGTTTTTCTCCCGTCTTTTTGGTGGGCTTGTTCTATATCTTTATCGTGGACTTCCCTTTCATCTATGTGGCGGATTTATCCATGCTCATGTGTGGCAATATTACAACCAGGGTATTGATTCAAATCTAGCAGATGATGTACTGACCATATTTGGCGAGGGACAAAACTTAAATGGGGCCTATAGCTCGTGGCAGCCTTCGCGGTGGTGGGCTCTCTTATTATTGCGCACAAATCTCATTGCACTGTTGGGGCTGTCAGTGCGCTAAATAGCCATCCCAACAATGTACAATGTTACACCCACACCCATCCTACTAGCTGAGTAGCAAGGCTCCAACCAAGGCACGAAGGCGCCACACCAATGGAGTCGTCAGTAAGTTGCCACACAAGCAGAGGAAATAGGCCCACCACAAAGCACCTTGCAACACCAAGGGTAAGTACCCACAACGGGCATCGAACCCGTGATCATTGGCACACAACGTTTTGTGATGAGGCCTCCCCAGTCCCCACTGAATTCTTCTATTTGGTGAGGTCCCTTCACATAAAAAAGGTGGGGCTACGTATAGCCCATGAATTATCTAAGGCAGCCCTAACTTAAATTTGAAAAAATATCTAATGTTTCATAGCTTCAACCCCTCATTTGTTGATGGCAGCCCACACTCGTCGGCAACCCACCACAGCCTCATCGTCCTCCTCCTCCTCCCCTTATTCTTCTTACTCCTTCTCTTTCATCCTCCCTCCACCATCTCCCTCCTCTATCTCCCTTTTACTTTTTTCTTCCCCTTCTTCCTCCTCCTCTTTACCCCCTCTTCCAACTTGAAACCGTAACTTTCGGTCATACCAATCTGAATGTATCTTCTGTGTATTTGGTCACACCGGTAGAATGCACAGAAGGGGCATTTGGACTTGGTGATCGAATGGACCTTCTATGCATTCTACTGGAGTGGCCGAATGCATAGAAGACTTATTCATGTTGTATGGCCAAATGCTAGGTTGAGGAGGAGGGAAAGAGGGGGGGGGGAGAAAGAAATAGGAAGATGAAGAAGGGGAGGAAAAAAGAGGCAAGGGAGAAGGGGAGGAAAAGGAGGATGGGGGGGGAGACGAGGAGGAGGAGGAAGAGAGGGAGGAGGGGACAGGTCGGCAGTGGTGGGTTGACAGTCGAGGCGTGCAAGTGAACATTATAAGCAAAAGGAGAGGGTGCGCTTTAGACAGGGGTTGTGTTGGCAAAAGAGGGGAGGGTGTGGGTTGTATTTAGCAAAAGAGGGGATGGGCTATAAACGGGAGTTGCCAAAGGTATTATTTCATGGGCTATGCCTGCATAATTTTTTTTATGCATACATAATTTTGGAGAGACTGCCCAGCAAGTTCAAGCCATTGATCCCGTGCTTCAGGACAGTCCACGTAGATCAGCAACGTGGCCGGTCTATAAACCAGTCGGTCAGCCCCGGTTAGTGGGCCCGGGCGCGCATCACAGCCGCATGCAGTCGGCTGGAGTACGACTGCGGCCGTGATGCGGGCCGGGCCCACCGACTGCCGTGGAAGACATGTCACCGAAGGGTGGGCCCGTCTGGCTGTAAGCCATCCGAGGAATGCTATGCGTACACGGCGTGTACGCATAGCGCCGTGTACGCATAGCGCCGCGTCCTCGCCGCAAGGGGCGAAGGGCCGTGGGAGGGGCGCGATCCGTTCCGATGACGCCATGCCAACGTCATGGTTGTGCATCGGGATTAGTGCACCGCTTCCATCCCACGGCTCTTGTCGCCATCCGGCTCCGCTCGTCCCGTTTCCCGTTTCCCTCCCCCACGGGTTCGAACTCCGAAATCACGCTGACGGGGTCACCGGCCGTTTCCCGTTTCCTCACACGGGTCCCCTCTGGCAGTTCGTTGGGGGGAAACTTTCAGCGCATCCTGCGTACCATACAACCTCCGGGCCCACTGCGATTCAAGACACATGGGGTAGCGGGTCCTACCCCGCGGCTGTATGGTACGCAGGATGTGCTGAAACTATTCCCGTTGGATAGACCTTATCCTATCATCCCATGCATCGGGGGGCATCACATCAGCCATGGCCCCATCATCCCCATCACACCCCTATGGTCCATGCATGCCCATCGCGAGACCTCGGTGCACGGAAGCCGTTTAAAAGCCCGAAGCCACCGCGAAGGGGTAACACACAACGGAAAGAGAGAGAGAGAGAGAGGGGGGATGGAGAGCTCTTCTTCCGAAACAGAGTCCCCTGTTTCCACCCCCTGCTTTGGCCGTAACCCTAGGTTCTTGACGACCAAGAAGAAGAAGAGCACGCCGCCGCAGCCCGAGTGGGCAATGAGGAGGGAGGAGGCGGCGTGGCCGAGGAAGAGCAAGAAGAAGGGGGGCGGCGGGGTGACGCTGGAGGGTTACGTGGAGGCGGAGGGGGGTGACCAGGGATCGGACGGCGGTGGGGCGGTGGGGAGGACGAAGAGCCTGACGGACGGGGACCTGGAGGAGCTCAAGGGCTGCCTCGACCTGGGCTTCGGATTCAGCTACGAGGAGATCCCCGAGCTCTGCAACACCCTCCCCGCCCTCGAGCTATGCTACTCCATGAGCCAGCGCTTCCTCGACGAGCAGCAGCAGCGGTCCCCCGAGGGCGAGGCCCCGGAGCCGTGCGCCGCCGCTACCTCCTCTCCCATCGCCAACTGGAGGATCTCCGGCCCTGGTAATCAATCGATTCTTAATTCTTCTCTTCAAAATCGATCTGAAATCTTGGTAAATTGATACCCATTTCTCATTGCTCATCAAATTTCTTATCTTTAATCGCAGGCGACGATCCCGATGAGGTCAAAGCAAGGTTGAAGTATTGGGCCCAGGCAGTGGCTTGCACTGTAAGGTTGTGCAGCTGACAGAGCCTCGCATGGCAAATTTGTGGTCTCCATCAATGGGAGTTAACTTCAAGCCCGCCATTAGAGACCGGTCCGGCCGAAACCCGGCGCCGGCCGGCCGGCGATGAAAACGGAGGAGCATCTGATGAAGGACGACGACGAGATGGCCGGAGGTCTAGAAAACTAATGCAGTGTCTGACCTTTGCATTGCCTATGAACAAGAGCATAAAAATTGTATCTTTCTTGGATGAGAATTAAGGAGAATAAATGTGTTTCTACTACATTTATGTGGAATTTTTCTTTGAATGGGAAGAATCCCTTCACCTTATTACTGTAGATACCCCTAGCCGATGTGGGACTAAACCCAACAATCGCCGCCGCCCCCCACTCACACCATGAGGTTGGGAAGAGGCGCACCTAGGACACAACCTGATCACACTTTGGCCTGGCTAAAATCTAGCTAGGTGGAACCCTGCTCTGATACCATTTATAGATACTCTAGTGGAACCCACAAAGGGTATATAAAGATATCACCACCCAGTCCCTAGTGGATGTGAGGCTAAACCCAACAATTACTAACATCAAGAATCTAATGAGTTCCTAAAAAAAAAAAGGAGAGAGAATCTTGAGGAAAAAAGAGGAGAGAGAATCTTGAGGAGTCAGTATTTTGTTCCATCTTTCCAACAAGGAATTGGATATTGGGTTGTGTGAGACAGAAGAAGTGCATCTGATGTCTGCTTGTATACAGCAAACCAGAGCTGGAACCATGGGAGGAAACCATATTGGAAGAGATGCAGTGGAGAGGAGTTTGAAAGGATTCAATGGGTCAGGCTGTGGAGCTAGATGACTTTGTGAAGAAAGGGAATACAAGATTTTGAGATGAAATATATTAAATTGTTGTTAACCCAGCTTACTCAATGAGATTAACAGGAGGAGAATGTACACTGAGTGATGTAGAAGTAGTGAGAAGCCTCATCAACTCACTTGATTAATTGGTGAACCAGCTCCACCTAATTCACCTAATTCACTTTCCCGATATCTGGCATGGAAGTACCATCAGTTTGCCACCTAATTCACCATGGCCGAATGCAAAGTAGGTGTATTCGGACTAGTATGGCCGAATGATATGATTTCATAGATGACGGGGGAAAGAGGAGAAGAAAAAGGAGGATGGCGGAGGAAAGAAGAGGAATAACAAGAAAAGGAAGGAGGTGGACACGGTGGTGGTGGGTTGCCGATGGCGGAGGAGGGTGGCAGTCTACACATGGTTGGTGATGGGGCGGCGAGCGTGGGCTATAATCAACAAAAGAGCAGGGCTAAAATAGAAACACATCGGGTGTTTTGTTCAAATTTAAGTTAGGACTGTCTTGGATATTTTGTGGGTTGTAAGTAGCCCCACCTATGTGAGAAACTCTAAAGGATTCAAAAGAACTAATCATGGTCAAATGGTCTTTGAGGATTGGGTCATCCGCAATTCGATTCTTGATCTTTTTGATGACAACTTCTGTGTCACCTTCGATCCAAATATTACTCTTAGCATATTATTTTGATATGACTTATAAATATTCTTGTCCTTAATGCTCGGAAACTTCTATCAGTTTGCAGTATATCAAATCCCACCTTAATAACAGATGATGTCCAATATCACAAACACGAAAGCTACCGACAATAAACAAAATTCACACACGGATTTAGAAAAATAGCAAACACAATATGCTAGTGGCACAGAGATATGGGTAGCTAGGCATGTGAAATCCAAGGTAGGGGTCTCAAACCAAGGTACAACACAGGGGAGATGTAGGGGAGAAGTGTCTACATCTGTATACGGTGGATGAAAGATAGTAGGTTCACCGAGATGGGAGATGATGAGGCACTACTGTGAGGGGGAGGTCGATGAGCCATCGGATTGAGATTCTTGAAACATTGAAGGGAACAGGAGAAGATGCACTGCCATCGAGGAGGATGAAAAAGGCACGAAGCCACGGGGAGGAGGAAGAAGCACAATTTGGGAAATCGCCAAGTTGCCAGGAAGAGGAGGACGTCGCGTCGCCTGAAGAAAGTCATCACGCCATCATGCTGAAAGAATGGAAATGGGAGACATTTGTAGAGAAGACGATAAAAAAGAAGGATTTTGTAGAGGATAGCAAAAAAATAGAAAGATTTAGATGTAACTTTAAGCCATACTTACATTTTCATTATCTTTCTCCATGGGAACTCTAGGGATAATTTTATAGGATTTTTGAAGCAAAGAGGGCAGCAAGAAGAGGTCATGGAGAATGAGAAGGAAATCATAGGGAAGTCATGGGGGGAGTTTGCTCCACAATGGAGAGAGTGGGGAGAGAGATGAGGGAGGGGAGAGAGAAGAGATCATGTGGGAGGGGGAGGAGAATTGTGTCATCCAATCTCTCCTTTATTGTTCATGTACAAGGGAAAGAGAGGAGATTGTAAACCCCACCCCCCCCCCCCCCCCCCCAACGGCAAAAAGAAAAAAGAGGAGAGGATGTTTTTGAGATGGTCACCCTCTCCCCTCTTGTTTGGTTTGACAAAGGCACCCCTAGCAGTGGCTTTAAGGTTCAGGCTCGTGGGCCCCCATTCTTGTTGGATATGGGCCTTCATTCTAGGCGCGAGGGTGTGACACTTGCAACTAGCCTAGATGGTGTCTTTTTTATTAAGCGTGTCATGATGAGGGCAAACCTCCACACCTAGTTCAGCAACTAATTACATTAGATCTAGCTTTCAACAAAAACGACTGACAAGTAGGGCTGGCAATTTTGGACCCGACACAACAGACCCGACACGAAGTTAGCGGGTCTGGGTCTGGGTTAAACGGGTTCAGGTTATAAACGGGTCGACACGATAGACCCATTTAATAAACGGGTCGGGTTCGGGTTTAGGGTCTGGACACGGTAGACCCAGGAAGACCC
This sequence comes from Chamaelirium japonicum, assembly GCA_947650365.1. NCBI lineage: Eukaryota > Viridiplantae > Streptophyta > Magnoliopsida > Liliales > Melanthiaceae > Chamaelirium > Chamaelirium japonicum. The sequence continues at coordinate 16,330,994 of OX393553.1, read as the reverse complement.
GTTTAATATTCAACGGGTAGTGTCGGGTCGGGTCGAGTCTACCCGCAATCTGATACTGTAATATGTAGTACCAGCGGGTCTATCGAGTCAGGTCGGGTCGAGTAGGATTGGGTCGGATCGGGTCAACTGAATAGATCCGAGTGGTAAACGGGTCTAACAGGTCTTATCGGGTCTACTCGTGTATAAGTGGGTTGGGTCCGGGTTTAGGATCTAGACACGATTAGCTAAACAGGTCGGGTCCGGGTTTAGGGGTTTTAGACACGAACCCGACCCGACACGACCTAGTGCAAAATTTCATGACATTTTACCAAAATATCTCGATTTTTCATGATTCCGATATTTATCAAAAATTCAAAATTCAATTCCTTGATGCCTGAAAAATATTTTTTGCCAAACTGAGTTCTAATCAATGTAACAATAGCATTCTTACTTAACTATACTATAACCATAACAATCGAGCCTTGTCCTTCTATCGGTGTCGGCATTGTGAATATTTCTTCGCCAGTCATTTCTGTAACAGAGCATTCTTTACTTATTACTAATATTCTTGCTGCATCAAACAAGTTAACACATTATCGCATTCAATATTAACATCCGGCTATAACGAGTCGTATTGGCCGGTATGACTCAATTTTGTACTGGCACGAACCGAGTCATCGACTGATGCCAAGTCATATCAGTACGTATCAGCCAATCAACCCAGTATCCTACTGATACGATACCAGGCTGATACAGCCAAGTCGTATCGGCACATACCAACAAAAAAAATTTGAAAAAATTACCGAAACTGGTAGCAGCTGTGTATAGGGGAATATTATTATTATTATTATTATTATTATTATTATTATTATGGAAAGGAGAAAATTTTAAAAAAAAACAGAAGAAAATGGTCTCCCAGATTTGGTTTGGTGAGTCCCTTAATAGCTCCTGATATTTGCCACACCTAAACAAACTGGATTTGGTTTTCTCAAAATAACAAGTTGCTGAAGACATACTTGAATACTATTCATTACTAATCACAAATAAAAAAGGAGATCACATAAGTATATGCAGAGAATTTAAATTATGTCTAAAACAACAAACAGTAAGTATATTAAAGACCTAAAAATAGATCCTTTTCAGTTGGTGTTTGTTTGGTTTGTGTACCTTGCCCTTATAATGTCATAAATTGTACTGTTGGTGGCCGATGTCAGGCGCGTAGCCTTCGTCTTTCATTACCACGAAGAGTTCTGCCAACATCATATAAATCGTTTTAGCTTTCCGATGAGACTTGTCGCTCGCAACGAAAGCATGCACCTCACTCCTAGTCTCGATCCAACTCCATCCAGCATCCTTCTTCACTCCTCGCTCCTCCATCGTTATCCGCACTCTCTTTGCATCCTCGTGTCTTCCATGCATAGCATGCAAATTAGAGAGAAGCACATAACTCGCAGAATCCTTTGGTGATAACTCAACAACCTTCTCTGCCGCAAGCTTTCCTAGTTCTAGATTTCCATGCAATCTGCAAGATCCTAGCAATGTTTTCCATATCAAAATATCCGGCTCAAATGGCATGTTATCAATGATACGAAGGGCGTCGCTGATTCTTCCAGATCGACCCATCATGTCAATCATGCAAGCGTAGTGAGAGGCAGATGGTGCTATCCTGAAGCGATCGCTCATGATCCTGACGTATCGAATTCCTTCATCCACGCAACCTACATGACTGCATCCAACCAAGACCCCCACAAATGTTGAGTGGTCAGGAAAGAAGCCGTTCGACTCTAGCATCTCATCGAACACTTTGAGCACCTTATTCCCATGCCCATGTTGCGCATAACCGTGGATTAGCGAGTTCCATGACACGGCATCATGGGTGGGCATGACGTCGAATGCTAATCTTGCATCATCAATACACCCACACTTGGCATAAACATTGACTAATGCATTACCCGTGCAAACATCGAGATCATACCCCGTCTTCAATGCAAGGCAGTGGAATTGCCGTCCTTGATCTAGCAATGCAAGGTTCGCACAAGAACCTAGAGCGCTAGAGAATCCGTACTCGTTCGGTGTGTATCCTATCCGGTGCATGTCACACAGTAATCCGGTGGATCTCTCATCGAACCCATTTTGGAAATAACCGGATATAGCTGCACACCAAGTGACAACATCAGGATCTTTCATTCTCTCAAACACCTTTCCTAGCTCCTCGGTCTGCCCGTTTCTCGCATACATGGTAAGCAAAGCATTGGAAACGCGATTATCTGAGCCCTGATTAAGCTTGATTATCGAGCAATGGAGTTGTTGTCCCAAGTTGTTGGATTCATAATAACCACAAGCCCCGACAGTCGTCGCTAAGGTGAATTTGTTAGGCTCTACACCAGCACAAATCATGGCACTGTACATTCTCAAGGCATCCTCCACTTGCTCATGCCGAAGACAGATTGAGATCATTGAACTCCAAGTGACCACATTCTTAGCTTCAAGTTTTTCAAAGGCCAGCTTAGCTCGTTCGAACGCGTTATATTTTGAGTAAAACTCGACCAACGCACTTGCAGAGTGAACACTCTGAATAATCATGGACTTGATCATGTAACCATGGATCTGCTCCCCTAGCGATGGACCACACGCACTGAGAATACTTGTGATTGTGTGATCGTTTGGTTCTAAACCCTGTCTAACCATCTGATCAAACAGTCCAATCGCAGCTTCAAACAAATTGTTCCTACAAAATCCCGAAATCAGTGAAGTGAAACTCACCAGATCCCGTTCCGGCATTCGTTTAAAAACGAGTTCAGCTTTATCCGTTGATCCACACCTCGAGTAGAAGTCGATCAAACAATTCCCGGTTCGGCAATTGCCCTCAAGCCCAGATCGCTCGATTAGTGAATGCAGTTGTTCTCCTAGACCCAGCGCCGCCAGCTCAGCGCAAGCACGAAGTGCAGCATTGAAGGCAAAATCATTGGGGGCCATATCGGATTCGAGCATTTCGATAAACAGGGAGACCCCAATTCCAGGATGACCATTCTGAGTACACCCTGATATCATCGATGTCCAAGTGATGACATTTCTCTCGGTCATTCCATCAAACACCCGAAAGGCATCCGACACGCAACCAGATTTCATGAACGAGTCGATCAACACGGACTCGAGAACGATCCCCGATTCAATCCCTTCGCTTCTCAACTTGACATACAAATCCTTGGCCTCATCAAGCCTCTGGGACTTTATCAGTTGTTTCAGCTTCTGGTCATGTGTTTCGAGGGTGGTTGGCGACCTGAGAATCCGGTCGGGAGGTGTTGTAGACAAGACCTGATTGGATTTGGGTTCCTCGGGGCCAAGATTGAGGGGTTCGATTTTCAGGGGAGCAGGGTATTTTGGGGGAGGAGAGATGGGGTTTGGAGGTGGGAGATTGAATCTGAGAATGGGCAGAAGAGAAGAGCTTGCCATTTTCGAATTGTGGCGGGAGGGAACGGTTGGTTGTCCCTGGTTTCCCTATCCCTTCGCCCTCCTTCACCTTAGCCTCCCCTGCACTCGTCGGGGTTTAGTCCCACCTGGGCTATGGGGAGATCAGGAATTCCTCATTTAGGGGGACTTAGTGAGAGGTCCCTGACAAGAGATCATTTTAACGGGAAGGACAGCGAACATGATGATGATGCACTAGGCCCCTCCCGAAAAGGATGCTGCTACAGCAAGTCCCACACGTGACTATTATCCCTTTTTAATGATCAAATTGTCTCTTAGTGCATGCCCCAGTGTCCTTGTCATTACTGGACTCGACCCATGGATTTGCTACAGTGATTTCACTGTAGCAATTTTTTTTTTGGGACAAGAATTCACCGAAAATAAACTGTTACAATAATTTCACGGTAGCAAAAGAGTAACAATCTGCGCAGATTGTTACTTTACAAAACAGTGATTTCACTGTAGCAAAAAAAAAAAAATTTGTTATAGTGATTTCATTGTAACAAAAGAGTAACAATTTGCATAGATTGTTACTCAATTTGTGCAAGTTGTTACTCTTTTGCTACAATGATTTCACTGTAGCAAAAAAAGAGGTAAGATTTCACACACAAAAAAAATTTGCTACAGTGATTTCACTATAGCAGAAGAGTAACAATTTTTTGAGATTGTTACTCTTTTTACTACAGTGCTTGGCTAGGACCGGGGCCCACATGTACAGCTGCATGTAGGGGCCTTGCTCACGTGTACAGCTGACAGTAGGGGTAAAAAAGATATTTTCCTATCGGGAGAATCCAACGCTAACTGCCCATGTTGGCTGTCTTTATCACTAAAATCAATTTATTAGAGCGACCTATCACACATTACCCCATTTGTTTATATACTATGCTAAGACCTTTCCTTACAACTAGAGTTTTCAGGCTAAAAATTTTTCAAGATGGTATCGTATAGTTGTTCCTGTGGGGAATGATCTTTGTGTCGTCCGAAGGGTCCACCCAACAATTAATCGATTCGATCTTGACTGGTTGACTTGAACTTTGATATATAGGCGAGAATGAGAACTAGATAGGAAAGTAAGCGAGGGTGTGACATCGAAGTTAACCGAAGCCTACGTCTCCGTGCGGTAAGACATAACCTGAATTCACTATCTCTGAAATGCAGTGACCTCGTCAGACCGAGGGTCACTTGTCTGTCTTCGAAGGGATTGGTAGAGAGGGATGACTGAGCTATGGGATTCGAATGTTTGATCTGGAAATCAAAAGATCGATTTAGAATATTCGTTGGGTCTGCTATTTATAGGAGTTTGAAAATATCTTGATTTTGGGGCAGTTTCTGTAGCCGCCACCACAAAACACAAGCAAGGATGGCGGGTTCCACTGTCGCCTTCATGGACTCCTAGGCAGGGCTACCAGGTTTCACTGTCACCTTTGTGGACCCCCAGGCGGGGCTGGCGGATCCCACCATCAAGCGTTAGTCATATTTTGCACCCATTGTTATCCCCTCCAAGTTAGCTTGGTGTTAACCTGACTAACTTGGACCTTCGGTGCAAAAGATTAAGCTGTCGTTTGTCTCAATAGTTGTCTGTTGCAAGTAGGTCTTGCGAAGCAAAAAAAGATGAACAAGTGTCTTTGGAGAAATAAGCTGACCCCATTACCTAGGGCCAATTGAAACGTCTGTCGACCCCCTGCCAAGGGCCAACGGAGTTGTTGACTTGCGCGGGCGTAGACAACCGATGGGTGGCTAGTAACCAATCAGGTGTAGGCGACCGATCAGGTGATGTTGGCCAAATGGGTGTTGTATTCTGCTTAATCCTTGATTTTTCGATCGATCGCGTGCCAATCGATCGGTCGAATGGAGAGGGTGATCGGTTGCTGGTAACCGATCGGGTGCTAGTGATCGATCGAGTGCTGGCAACTAGTCAAGATATGGGTGATCAGGTACGGGAAGCTGTATTCTACCCGGTCCTTTGGTTTTACGACCGATTATGCTTGTCAATCGATCGAATGGAGGTTGATCAGTTGCTGGCAACCAATCGGGTGCTGGTGACCGATCGGGTGCTGGCAACCAGTCAAGATCTGGGTGATCAGGTGCGGGAAGCTGTATTCTACCTGGTCCTTTGGTTTTTTGACCGATTCTACCTATCAATCGGTCGAATGGTGGTGATCGATTGCTGGCAATCGGTCGGGTGCTGGCAACCAGTCAAGATCTGGGTGATCGGGTCTGGGAAGTTGTATTCTACTCGGTCCTTTGGTTTTTCGATCGATTTTGCCTGTCAATCGGTCGAATGGAGGGTGATCGATTGCTGGAAACTGATCGGGTTCTGTTGACTAATCGGATGTTGGCAACTGGTCAATATCTGGGTAATCGGGTACAGGGAGATATATTCTACCCGGTCCTTTGATTTTTTGACCGATTCTGCCTGTCAATCAGTCGAATAGAGGGTGATCGGTTGCTGGCAACCAATCGGGTGCTGGCAACCGATCAAGATCTAGGTGATCAGGTGCGGCAAGCTGTATTCTACCTGGTCCTTTGGTTTTTCGACCGATCCTGCTTGTCAATCAGTCGAATGGAGGGTGATCGGTTGCTATCAACCAATCGGGTGCTGGCAATTAGTCAATATCTGGGTGATCGGGTACAGGATGCTGTATTCTGCCCGGTCCTTTAGGTTTTCAATAGATCGCCTGCTAGTCGATCGGTCATTGGCTTTGGTCATTAAGTTGGCGGTGGAGCTTCTACTAGTGCTATTTCGACAAAAGTGGAGGGGAGGATGGCTCGCCCACCTCCTTCTCCCACCAAGGCTATTGTAGAGATTGAGGCAATACGAAGGAGGGTTTGGTCACCTCCTCCTATTCTAGTTGTTGGAGAGATTTGGGGAGGACGAGCTGTCAGCCTCCTTGTGTTCTCGCAGTTGATCGGAGTAGGGGAGATGAGGTCCTCCTTTACTATTGACATTGGATCGGAGAAGGGAGTGTGGGTGCAAACTCTGGCTAATGCCTAATAGTAAGACCCGCCAGCCCTGCCTGGACCCACGGAGATGACAGTGGGACCCACCAGCCCTGCCTGGGGTCTATGAAGACGACAGTGGGGCCCGCCAGCCCTGCTTGGGGCCCACGAAGATGACGGTGGAACCCGTCAGCCCTGCCTGGAGCCTTCAAAGACAACGGTGAGGCCTGCCAGCCCTGCCTAGGGTACACGAAGACAACGGTGGGATCCACCAGCTCTGCCTGGGGTCCACACATACTATCTGGGACTGGTAAATCTCCATAGATATTTACCAAAACCTACGATATTCCCAAACCTCTATAAATAGTAGGTCCGGAAAATATTATAGAGCATAATTTATTATTTCACATTCCACTTTCTATTTTGCAGAGCTCCTCGAGCCTTCTGGTGATCAGACTCTAGTCAAGCCTACTTCACCTTTGTTTACTTGTATAAGCACTTCTCGACCTATCGAGAGTAGCTTTACTTCTTCAGAGTTAGTGGATTCAAAGGTTGCGTCTTACCACACGGAGACGTAGGCTTCGGTCGAACTCCGTCACCACACCCTGTGTCAACTCTCTCTCTCCCTCTCTCTCTCTCTCTCTCTCTCTCTCTACAGTGCCTTTTGTTATCTTTCGACATCATATTCAATATATTTACCAACTCTATGACTCAACACATAATAGCTCAGTGCTCTACAGCGTGCCATATCTCGGAGGTCAACACCTTCCATCGACTGTTAGAGGGGGACCGTATGACGGCCGTAATCTTCCCCCATAGTTTGGCGCCATTTGTGGGATAGTTCCCTATCAACTAGCGACCTCCAGGCTTCCCAGTTTCTTCGGTCAAGCTGCAACTACTGATTGCCTGAGCAATCTGTCTGCCTCTATTGATGTACCAGAATGACGAAGACATGACTCGTGGATCAGCCATATGGAAGCAACATTCATCCAGACATCTAGCATCCTACGACTCATTCAATGAGTCGTAGGTGTACGATAAGCCAATACCCTGAGCAGCAACCTGTTATGGACTCGAGAAGTCATCGGTCAGTTGACCATGCCGCTCTCACTCAGCCTCGGTAATCTCCTCAACATGCCGACGTAACTCTTAACGCCTGGGGAAGGCGCACATCTCACCCGTCGCCAACCGCAAGATTAGATGTTGATCTGAGTCAAAGATGAAGCCACTACTATCGATTGGAGTTGAAGAGGGAAAGCCAATCATCCCCAGACTACCGTCGTTGTTCCGGAGATGAAGCATCTGCTGCCAAGTTGTGATACTGATCGTATCACTAACGATTGGAAAACCAGAGTTGGGAACAGGATTTCCAGCAAGACTCGTGCCTCTTGAGCTTGTGAAAATCCTGGCCGTCGAGGATACATATATCGGGTCAAGAGACCATATAATCGGTTGCTAAGATTCATTTGAGGTACTACCAAGGAGCAATAAGCTGACAGTCCATGTGGATGTTGAAGTTGCTCCATTGACTGCGTCGTCATCGAGCATTTCATCTAGTTGGTCGCTAAGTGTTTCCTTTGGCTGAGAGTAAATCATGGCCATTGATATCAATTTCATGGGCTTTGGAATTGATGCCTGCTAACCCGAAGATTTTGCCACAGGTGCTTAACTAATCAACTTACTCGTGGCTTATTGATTATCAACCCCACGTTACGGCAACGAGCAATTATGTTGCGATACTAATGATTTAATTTAGAAAACACCATTCTCCATCAACTTAGAAGTATACAACCTCCAAAGATAATCATTCCTTTTGTAAATTATAGTATATCTCGTTTTATTGGATTTTGAAACCTTATACTCAATGTTTGTATATAAAGCATACTTATTTAACACTGAAATAATGGTTTTCTTATTCTTAAACATCTGAAAGAGCTAAGGTTCTTGGGTACCATCATTCATTTCTATGTTATTAGGGAACTCACCATTCACATATGTATTTTTAAAACTAGATAAGGATTTATGCATTATCTCTTACTCTATCTTGACCTTCTCAATCTAGTATTTTCTATCATTACTCTCTTATTGATCAATATCTTTCTTTTGAGTTCTACGACTTCTTTTCTTTAGAGTTGTCAAAGTCCTATAATTACAACTATATTTAAAATAAAACAAAAAATATATAAATAAAATAATGATATTACTATAATATAATTAATAACACAATATTATACAAACCTAATTGCAGATGATGGGGAAAATACGGGAGAATAATTTTCTTCAGAATTAGCATGCATAGGACTTGGTATACGCTAAATCGAATCAAAACCAATATGACATTTATTTTTACTATTTTCAAACAAAGTAAATAGTACATCATAACTATATCCACTGCTATCAATAAATAAATCACTACCATAATTGGTAGGTTTTATGTTAAAATTTATCCTCTGATAAATAGGATCCACATTAGTATTTTGATTCAACCTTAAATCAGGAGTAGGATATTCATTCAAGTCTATAATAAAACTATCATCTCTTAACTGTATATTTGAATCTTCTATCTTCATTACCGGAGATATTTGGGGTAACTTCCTATTATACCTACCTTGGCTGGTACATCTGGATGTTTGGATAAATTTTGATATACTTTGGTTCGCGGTAGACATTTCTGATAACTTTCTTTTAAAAAGAGATAACGGGCTGTATATAGAAATATTATATTTTTTTTCTTTTGTCATGATTATCGGGATATTAGCATTGTTCACGTTACGCATATTATGCGTAATAAATAAATCTACATCATCATCATCCACAATATCTACAGGAGGATATGGAATTGTATTAGGATATAAAACATTCAAAAAAATGTCATACTCTTCAACACTAATATTCATAATCTGATAGAGTTTTTAAATAAGTTGGCCATAGATAGCAAAGAGTCGCAAACTAAATGTTTTGGTTGTACCTCATGTGTACTCATATTTCTTTTTTACTATAACCAATTTTCCATCATAAATGCATAATACGGGTAGTGATAAATCCATATATGGTCCACTGCAACAACAATAAATAAAAAATTTAAGGGTCAATATAGATATCAAAATTTAATGTCAAGTAAAATGCGTCGGCACAGTAGTAAATATGTGCCGATGCATTGGTGAATATGCACCGACGTATTGATAAATATGCATCGGCATATTGATTAATATGTGTCGGCACAGTAGTGAATATACATCGGCACATTGATAAATATGTGTCGGTGAATTGGTAAATATGCGGCGGCGCATTAATTACTGAGCGCCATGAATTTTACTGCACAACAAGAAAGAGCTGAGAACATACTTGTTCATTTATGGGGCATGATACTTGCAAATATATGATACGGCTATAGAATAGAAGATTTAGCAGATTTGGAGTTTTTCCTCTAAGACGACTACTTGAAGTCCTGACGAACCTTGTATATAATATCGTTTGAAATCGGTTGATGGTCGTCGAAATATAAAAAAACAATCTTTTTTTCTGGACGAGATGAGGACAAATTTCCTTTAAAATTGGATACTTGAGTTTCTATTCAGGGATATAATGGCCGAAGATGAAGACGAATCCTCTTTGAAATCGGATACTTGAGGTTCTATTGAAGGATTTAATGGGCGAAGATGAGGACAGATCCATTTTGAAATCGGTCAATGTTAACCGAAATATGAAGAGATTAATCCTTTTGGATGACATGAGGTCGGGTTCCCTTTGAAATTGGACAACTACTTGCAATTCCGACAACTACTTGCAGATCTTACAAACTGGATAATTGATTTTGGATCTAATGGGCAAAAGCGTCTGCCAATCGAGATTATGAGAGAAATTTGGGGTCTTCCCTTTGAAATTGGGGGTGAAGACTATAACTTTTTGAGGATACTATGGTAAAAAATGTGGTCAGAAAAGTAATACAAAAAGTAAATAGGTCTATTCCCAGCAATACAAGAGTTGGGGGCACCATTCTAGGAAAAACCTCAATTAAATAATATCCCTCCCATTTTAATTTTTTAGCCTCATCCTTGTTGATTGAAAATCCAGTCTTTTGTAATGGAAAAGTTGTTTTTTTATTGGGTAGAAAGGAGTACAATATTAGAGCAACAAAGGGATCAGAAAACAAGAACCACACTTCGTCCTAAAGGCGGAAGCATCCAACCGAACAATCTCCCCAGCAGTAGGTGGAAAATTATTTGAGAAAAGATAGTTAGCAGTCGACCGTTGAGCGAATCCTGCTAGCCAATCATATGAGAGGCACGTGCCATCGTAAAACTCCAAAGAAGACACTAGTAGTCAGCAATGAGTGAATCCGAGGCAAACTTCATAGAGAGACGAGCAAGGGTCGTCGAAGAATCCCCAGAGTCCAGCCACCGTCAGAAGACAGCACATAGCCCAGTCCACAACGCTCGTACCTCAGCCGACTGTGCAGAGGAAGCCTGGAAAGCAGCAGCACCGGCAAGGAGGATCGACCCAGGAAAATCACAAACCACAAAATCCGCCCCCGCAGATAAGGATCGAGAACAAAAAGCACCATCAAAATTAAGTTTGAGGACACCACAATCAGGGTGTTCCCATTTGACCCAAAGGTCCTTTTTAGTTAACCATAATTAAGTCGGGGGGTAAAATAAAAAAAAACTCAGACTAATGAGACGATTTGATATTTCACTCTAGGAACCTGAAGAACAGGTCCTCAAACCTCTTCATGTCATCGGCGGGCAGCGCCACCAAGGCGTTGACCCCCTTTCCCGCCCCTCCGACGTCCGGGAAGAGCAGCACGATGTCCCTCGCCGGGTGCGCCACCGGGCACGAGTACGCCGGCCGCCCCCACGGGTACTCCACCTCCCCGAACCCCAGCCTCCACCACGACGACACGAACACGTCGCCGCGCGGGAACCCCCTGTGCACCTGCCCCCAGTCGATCACCGACCGCGCGTAGCCGTCGTCCATCCTCGCCGCCCCCTCCGCCACCGCCTCCACCAGCCGGGCGAAGGGCCCCGCCTCCAGCTCCCGGCACGTGGCGGTCGCGTGAGCGCTCAGCACGGCGTTCCCCGCGTACGCCGGCGGGAGCGGGGGATTGAGCCTCCGCCGGATGTCCACCGCGAACAGGACGGTCGAGGGCTTGTCTGGGTCGACGCCGGCAGCGGCGGCCAGAGACTTGCAGCGCCAGAGGTGGGCGGTCACGGCGTTGAAGCTGGTGACTGCGGCAACCGCCCGGGCCTTCTCTTTGAGGGCTGAGATGTCGTCGGCGCTGAGGTGGAAGAGCTGGAAGTCGAGCTCGTCCGCGGCTGCGTCCAGCAGGGTGGAGGGTGATGGATGGGCGGCGTCCGGGGCTTCGAGGTGCACGAGCTCCGGATGGGCGAAGGTGACGCGTGGAGGGGATCGAGCGGCCAGGAGGCGGCGGTCGGTGTGCGGGGCGATGAGGAGGGGCCGGCCGGCGGCGACGGAGGCGAGGTTTTTGAGGAAGATTTGGAAGCTGGCACCGTCGAGCGTGGCGTGGTTGCTGGAGACTCCCAGTGCGAAGCCGCCGCATCGGAAGGACGTCAGCTGTCACAGAGGAGAGCACGTGAGAAATGCTGTCCATACCCAGGACAGAAAGACTACTGCCCCAGCTTACGTGGCAGCACATGATTGGCCCTTTCACATGAAGCCCATACCGATTATTTTTCACTGGGAGTTTTTATATGGGAACTCAATACAATGCTACAGTAGTTTGTTGCTATAGTGATTTTACTGTAGTAATTATAATAATTTTGGAAAACCACAGTATTTTCGGACTGTAATAATATTCAAGATTTCTACAGCGATTTTAGAGTACTATTTTCGGACTGCTACATTGATTTGAGTAGGATTAGGGTTAGGATTCAATTGTTAAGGGTATAGAATTAGGATTAGAATTAAGTTTAGGGTTATGATTCACTATTTAGGATATAGAATTATGGTTAGCGGTAGGGTTCACTATTTAGGGTATAGAAGTTGGGTTAGGTTTAGGGTTCACTATTTAGGTTATGGAATTAGGTTTAGTGTTAGGGTTCACAACACTACAAAAATGTTTTGGGATTCTAAAACATTTTTGTCGTGCTATGAAACCGGTTTAGCTAGATGGTTAATGGAAGGACATATGAGTCATTTTACTAGTCGTTCCACCTATTGCAATTAAACTTTGAATCGTGGATCTCTCTTAATAGAAAAGTTTCGTTAGGACCTATTGTTAATAGAATATTATTAAATGGACCTAATGCGAACTCCCCCTTTTTTTAAAAGGTATGTTCAATATGAATTCACAAATCATGTGCGACCGGGTAAGCGCAGGCAGGAATATCCGGCCCTAGGTGTGCTAGCAGAAGAAGGAATTAATTTGTAGTTGCAAATAGTATGGGACTACCTTCTACGATCCTAATTGGTTTGGATAAAACCGAGAACCGACCCAATCCGATCTAAATGGCTATGGTTGGTTCGGATAGTTTGACCAATTGGGTGTCCGGTTTTTGCTGACCCAACTAAATACAAATCGATTCTGTGTTAGGGTTTTGATAGATCCGACTGAAGCTGAAAACCAACCTGATATATATATATATATATATATATATATATATATATATATATATATATATATATATATATATATATATATATATATATATATATATATATATATATATATATATATATATATATATAGAGAGAGAGAGAGAGAGAGAGGGCTGTTACAGTGAGCTGTGGGCTGCCGGGGGGGAAAGTGAGCTGCGGGTATTTTGACCCCCCAAGAAGTTATGAAATTTGATAAAATTTGGTGAGGTTGTTGCCTAGGATAAGATGATCATCCTCATCAATTTTCATCAAATTCCAAAACTTCTAGGGGGGTCAAATGGTCGAAGCAATTTCTGCCGTCCGTAGTCACCGTTAAAATTGTTTCGACGATTTGACCCCCCTAGAAGTTTTGGAATTTGATGAAAATTGGTGAGGATGATCATCTTATCCTAGGCAACCACCTCATCAAATTTCATCAAATTCCATAACTTCTTGGGGGGTCAAAATACCCGCAGCTCACTTTCCCCCCCGGCAGCCCACAGCTCACTGTAACAGCCCTCTCTCTCTCTCTCTCTCTCTCTCTCTCTCTCTCTCTCTCTCTATATATATATATATATATATATATATATATATATATATATATATATATATATATATATGGAGACGAGGAGCCTAGACCTCAGGTGCAGCGTGAACGCTGCACCGGTGGCCTGGATGCTTGCCATGTGTCATAAATCCTGAAATCCCGATCGGAAACTCCCCGCCGAGACCGCCCAACACCTCAGCCGTCCGATCGACTAAATCGGACGAATCGAATTCCACCCGGCTCGCTGTTACTGTGGCGGGCACAGTAACAGTGAGAATCCGGTCCGAGGGAATTTCATCCGTTTGATTCAGTCGATCGGACGGTTGAAAAAAAAAATCAAGATTACTGTAGTCGCTACAGTAATCGCGAGAATCCTTTCAGCCGTCCGATCGCAGGATCCAGCGGATTGGATTCACCCGAACGGCCAACTGAATCACAAATGAATCCAATCCGTTGGATCCTGATGATCGGACGGTTGAAAGGATTCTAGCGGTTACTGTAGCGGCTACAGTAACCGCGATTTTATTTTCAACCGTCCGATCATCAAGATCCAACAGATTGGATTGTTTTGGACCGGATTCTCACTGTTACTGTGCCTGCCACAGTAACAGTGAGCCGGGTGGAATTCGATCAGTCTGATTTAGTCGATCGGACGGCTGAGGTGTTGGGCAGTCTTGGCGGGATGTTTTCGATCGGGATTTCGGGATTTATGACACATGGCAAGCATCCAGGCCACCGGTGCAGCGCTCACGTTGCACCTGAGGTCCAGACTCCCCGTCCCCTATATATATATATATATATATATATATATATATATATATATATATATGTGTGTGTGTGTGTGTGTGTGTGTGTGTGTGTGTGTGTGTGTGTGTGTGTGTGACAAAATTAGAATGGGGGCTAGGCCACATAACACTAGCACACGAGCAACCGTTTGTTGTTTGTTAAAGTTAAACCAACTACCATATGAACCCAACATGGGGCTTTATCCTAGAACCAAATGGTGGCCTCTGACTTGCTAGTAAATAGGTAGTAGTCATTATTTTCTTAGACCAACTATGGACCCAAGATCCGACCTAAGTATGGGTCGGGTTGGTTCGGGTGCATGCCTAATTTGAGTTGGTTCAGTTTTTAATATGGTAGACCGAGCCAAATGGTTCAGTTCGGTTCTATGTTGGCTCAAAAGGGCAACCAAACCATTAAAGTCGTGCTTCCATCGTTCCCTTGTGCTTAGGATAACCAGTTTAGTGTGGGCTTGATACAGTAAGAAATCTAATACGGTGTGTTTCATTTTCAGCTTTCCTCAATTTATCCACTAGATAAATAGTTACTTTTCTTCTTTCGGTAAATTGGTGGTTGGTCTTTAAAATATATTGTATTTAGCGATAAAGACGGACAATCATATGCAAAATACTCACTTTACCACAACATGCAAGTGTACAAAGAAATCACACGAAGAGTATGTAACAATTCGGTAACATAAGTAATAATTTGCTAAGTGATTTCACTATAGCAATTTTTTTTAAATGATATTTTTTAAAAATTATTATTATGGTGATTTCATTATAACAATTCGGTAATAAAAATTAACAATTGTGCATAGTGATTTCATTGTAGTTTTTTTTTTTATATGAGATATATATCTCAGTAAAAATAATCTTGATTTTTGCTACTGTGATTTCAGTACTATAGCAAAGATTAACAATCTGTAAAGTACTATAGCTAAAGAGTGACAATTGCATATTTACTTTTCTATATGATTGTTACTTTTTAATGTGAGAGACAATTTTGTTACTTAAAGAAAAGAAAAAGTCAACCGAGGAAAGAAAAAGTCAACAAGAGACAAATTTAAAAGGATCTGGTGCAAAACTATTTTGTTGTCTGTCCTTTTCAGCAAACGAATCATATGCTAGGGACCTAACATTATGATGAGATAGTAAAAAACAACTATGATCATGCCACATTAGGTTGGCGTTTGGATCGCCTTTATTTCTGGGTGTCTCTTTTCTCCTTTATTCGTTGCTCCCATCCAAGGAGTCGCACGGGATTCAATGATACATATCAATTGTCAACTCGGATATATACATATATATTATTCCGACTAAAAATTAAAGTTTTTAATCTGTACCGTTGAATCTTGATCCCGCGGATGGGAGCAACGAGTTAGTAGAGGGGAATTGAGACCCAGGAATAGAGACAATCCGGAATCACAAGTTGCCAACATGAAAGTTGGCAAAAACAGGTTGGCAGAGTTGCATTTTCCTAAAAAGGCAAAGCCAGCTATTTTCAACGATCGGGTTGAGTGCCACATCAGGATGTTTCCAAACGCACATGCTCGATGCTGGGGATGGATTTTTCATTTCTAAAAATTATAATAGATTGTTTTCCTAAAATAAAAAAAAATTTAATGTGTGAGTCCATTCCACAAATACTAAAGTTTCTTTTAGCTTAAGGTCCCTATTTTTTTTAATAAATTCAAAAATAATCTTTCTATGCTCTTTTCTCCCATCTCTTGCTCTCGACGCGACCACCTCCGGCGAGGTGGGAGGAGATGGGTCTCCGGCATGCATTGCATCCCACTTTGATGCAGTTACCGTCGATCGGTGCATCACACCCCAGTCCGACGACAGACACCACTAATGAGGAGAAAGAAGGTGGGAAAAGGAGCTGGCGTTTGAAGGAGACGAGCAACGGAGATGAG
The DNA here is from genome assembly GCA_947650365.1 of Chamaelirium japonicum. Classification (NCBI taxonomy): domain Eukaryota; kingdom Viridiplantae; phylum Streptophyta; class Magnoliopsida; order Liliales; family Melanthiaceae; genus Chamaelirium; species Chamaelirium japonicum. The sequence continues at coordinate 16,314,762 of OX393553.1, read as the reverse complement.
CAACTCTGAACAGGTTTGGTGGTTCGGTGTTCACTAATTTAGTGGCATTGCAAGGAAAATTTAAAACACAACATATGATATTTTTGTCTATATATTTAGTCCTTTAGCTTAACTGGTCTCTTTGCCGGGGACAGCTCCCTAAGTCCCCCCAAAAATAAAATTTTTTGATTGGTTAGACTCCAGATCAGCAATGCTATTTAACCAACTCGCCCAGAAATTCACAGCCGTCCATTTGCCTGCAGTGAGCATATTCACTGGCCAGGACTGGATGTAACGGATGGCTGTGATCGTACCACATAGGTTGGCATAAGAAAGTTGCCAAAATGAGTTGGCAGCGTAGCATCAAGGGAAAAATACGATATATCTAACCCAAAACTTTAAACCAGAATATTCAACCATAATGATGTGTCCCCATCACAGTCATCCGTTGCACCCAACCTCCACCGGTGAATCACACTGAGCCCCGACCTGCAGGCAAAGGGATGGATGCCACGTCATTCTGGTTGAACATTAGGGTTAGACATTTCGGGTTGAATAGCTTTGCTCTCTAGTGGAGGCCGGGGTGCCTACCATCTTGGGGGTGCCCACTCCATCGGACGGCTGTGATATTATCTGATGCATGCAGGGACGATGTTTCCCACACGTCGTGAGGGCATACGTAGCATTTGTGCTGATAATTTACCTGAAAGGCAATGAGAGGCCGGTCTCGGAGCTCCGACCCATCCGTCGCCGGCTCCGCCAACGCAAGCTGACGGAACGCCGGGTTCGGGTACTCCAACTCCCCGAGCTCCGCCAGCCCGAGCCCGCTCGCGGCCACAACCAGCCTCGCCCCGGCCGCGTTGCAGTCGATCTCCAGGCGGCCCTCCCCCTCGTCGAACCTCAGCCTCCCCGCCAGGAAATCGTACGGCACCAGCAGCCGCTCCAGAGCCGGCCTCAGCCTCCCGGCGACGGCGCCCGCCGGGAAGTCGGGGTTGGCGGGGAAGAAGTGGACGGTCTCGACGCTGAAGTCGAGGACCTGGTCGATGTTGGAGAGGAACATTGGCCTCCTCTCCCTCGGCTCCGACGGGCGCAGCGTGGCGGAGCTCAGCACAGT
>OX393553.1:16261169-16311169 GCA_947650365.1 Chamaelirium japonicum | reverse complement strand
CCGGAATCGGAAAGCCTTCGGGCTGATTAGCATTTCTCATCTATAATATAAGCTGGAGGGTCTGTACTTAGCACCCCCACGATTGAGAAAAACCCGGCCCGCATCGTAGGACCGAGGATGGAACTCGGCCCGCACACAACAGCGTGTATTCATAACATTGCTCCGGTGCGTATTGTTTGGTTATGACAGGGCCGGCTTGACCATAAATCCATTAAGGCGGTTGTCTAAGGCCCATGGGGAAAGAAGGCGTCCAAGGCCCAAAACCTTGTCATCAACCAATGAACGTATACAGAGGAGGAAGGCCCAAACCCACTTAAATAGCGCACAAGGCCCAAAACCATGTCATCAACCAATGAACGTATAGGAGGAGGAAGGCCCAAACCCACTTAAATAGCACACGACCCCATATGAAATAAAAAACTATGGCCCCAATTAAATTAAATTAAATCTTTCTATTATATATATTAAATTACTGAATACTATTTATATTGATATATTATATATTTTTAAAAAAAAGGTCTTATTTAGAGTTTCACCTTAGAGCATCTCCAATGGACTCCTAGCTCCGCTCTCTGCTTTAGGGAGTAAAAACCGTCACATCAGCTCAAACAGGGAGCTGAGTAAAGGAGCACTCCCGACTCCTAGCCCACTCCCTATTAAAGTCATAGTAGCCCTTCAGCTCCTACTCGATTCTCTAGAAACCTGCTTGACTTTCGAAAAAATGTAGGAACAGACTAATAGGTAGCTTGCTGTTCTCAGGAGGAGCCTCACATTCAGTGTTGAAATTAAGGTACATCGTCGGCGCATCATTTCATCTTTGCAGAGCACAGCATCCTTTCCGGACGCCAACCAGTAGCGAGCCTCAGCCTGCATTCGATACGGCCTCCTCGAGCTGCTCCGGTTCAAAAGCCGCATCTTCCGAAACATTCGGAGCTTTCGGGGTTAAACCCAGAACCTTGAACATAAGTTGGTCAGCGTCGAAGTCGTTGTTGGGCGTCGTCAATAGCTTCTCCCCGGTGAATATTGAGTTGGCACCAGCAAGAAAGCATAATGCTTGCTCGGGCATGGAGAATCGCACTCGGCCAGCCGATAGCCTCACCATGGCCTTCGGCATCACGATGCGGGCCGTTGCAATCATCCGGATCATCTCCCATATCTCGACAGGCTGAGGACCAAAAAATCATAGGGTTCGTAATTCAGGCAATCGATGAGAAAATTAAATGGAAGAAATATATTTTTTGGAATTTTTTTTTCAAACAAATATGAATATATTCGAGCATTTTGCATTTGTATTCGTATTTATTTTAGGTCAATACAGACAATTTATAAGCTTAATTGTATTGTACAACAAATTCAGCAAAGGGTGATGCTATATACAACCCCCTTTTTCCACAGAATTTTCAGAGAAAATAAAAATGAAAAGGGTTTAAATAACACTAATATGTCCCTTAAGAACCAGACAGGTATTTGGGTAGGAAAGGTAGATTCATGACGGCGGCAGTCAAGTGCTACCTAAAGAAGCGAGGCGGAGGATATGCAGCAAACCATTATCAAAGAAAAGAGGACCAGCATAACTTACATTCTGCTTCCCCTTTTGACTTTTTAGTTAGCAAGTCGGAAGTCGGGAAAAAATCGGCTAGGGGAGAAGTCGGAAAAATCAGAAGAAAAAAAAAAAGGCGGAAAATAAACGGTAAAATTTTAGAACATATTTATATATAGATGTTACAATAGGTTTTTTGACCAATACATGATGGGATTAAAACATAATTAATCGGGATTAAAACGCACAAATCGGGATTAAAATGTAAAAATCGTGACTTTTTCATAAAATCTTGATTTTTTCATGAAGTCGGAAAAAAGTCGCGTAGTAAACGTTTACTGAATAAGTCGTGTTTTAATCGAGACTTATTAAAAAAATCGGAGTTTTTGGTAACAGAGCACAGAGGAATGAAATGTAACCGCCAGATGGTGAATTTGATAATTGCACTCCATCGCCTAGATGGAGTTTTGTACTTCAGACATAATTTTTAATATAAGTGAGTCCGCTTGCATCTCTGGATAATATAGTGCTTTGTTTGAAGTAGAACAAAAAGAAAAATCTGATTGCGATAGCAACAGATATGTAAGATGACAACAAAAAGGACCATAGGACAAGAGTTTGCATATTTGTTAAGGAGACCATGAAAACTTCGAGAAAGTTTGTGAAAAGAATTGCGCAGCTCACACTACTGGAAGTTAAGGCCCTGATCGATTAATCCATCAGGGGAGGGAGACATCATACGAGAAGGGATTTTTCTTATTGTTACAGCGTAAAGAACAATTACAAGCAAGTGTGGACCTTAGGCAATGCCTGGGAAGTGAGCGAGAGAGATCGAGAGTAAGCTCGCACGGTCCAAATGAGCTTTCCATGGTTCACTGGGTTTAACTGTAGTTTCCATAGTTCTACAGGTCGGATGGTCTAAATCCAGTTCTCCCGTGGATCACTGTAGCACTATAGTGACCCAGGGGTATGTTATATAGTATAGATATTAATAGAAGACTAGTCGTGTACCATCGTACCAAACATCTTTTAAACAAAGATCACAATCACTATGACATTTCTTAAATGTTTCTGTACTTCCAAGGTACTTCCAAGGACAGTTCCCTCAATAAATTTGAGACAGTCAAAAGAAGTTCTCAACATAGAAAAGATTTTATTATGTATATTGTCAAGACACTAATATAAAATCAGCAAGATCTGTACTCATGGAAAAGCAATATCATTGACATAGAAGAGATTGTAAAATTACCTTTTGATCCTGAAGAGGTGTACCCTTCACTGCAATCAATGCATTTATAGGGACACTCTCAGGGTGTGTGGGTAGGGTAGCCAGTGTATGCAACAAACCGACACGATCTTCTTCTGCTTCTCCAAGACCAATAATTCCTCCTATAGATGGAAAGAGTTGTGCATTACTTCACCAACAAAGAATCAAAGCATTCATCAGATGTTTATATTTTTACTACCGACAAAAAAAAAACAAGATCTTGTTAACGCAAGATTATGAATAATGAAGTCATTGTGTCAACCAGCTAATCCGAATTTCAATGTTTGCTACACATCAGCATAGTATTTAAAGCCCTTAACTTAGTCACCCCAAACCACGGTATCACCGTGGTTCGGGGTCCAGCCATCGACGCTTGTTATTCCCGTCCAAATGGACGGTTCCGGATTGTTGAGATCTATAGGGCACCGGGTGAACCCCAGGGGGCTCCCATCACAAGGGCTGAGTGAGCGAACTGGTGGGGACAGGTGTCGATGGCTGGACCCCGAACCACAGTGACTCTGTGGTTCAGGGAGACTATTTTAAGTCATTCGCATAGTATTTAGGGCAAATTACAAAAACCTCCCCTGAACTATATACCTCATTTTATATTGGTCCCTCAACTATTTTTTTGAACAATTTGATCCCTGAACTATGCTTCGTCTGCATTTAGCCCCCTTAGTCAACTTTCATTCTAGAATACCCTTGTCTTAGTAGGCATAAGTTAAATATTTCAAAACAATTTTGAGTCTTATTGAAAATTAATAGGGGTATTTTTGGGATAAAAAGTTGACGGAGGGGGCTAAATGCAGACGGAGCATAGTTCAGGGATCAAATTGTTTATATAAAAGTTGAGGGACCAATATGAAATGAGGTGAATAGTTCAAGGGAGGTTTTTGTAATTTGCCGTAGTATTTAAGTCCTTGTATCATGAACTCATAAGAATCTATAGTGCTTACGCAAGCATACAAAATTGAATAGGATCGACAAGCATGTTTATCTAGGTCAAATGCAAAGCTTTTTCTGAAAGCTGAGATGTCATAGCTTAATTACCTGAGCAGACACTGATTCCTGCCTCACGAACATACTGAAGTGTTTCTAGTCTCTCATCATAAGACCTTGTGGTTATAATGTTGGGGTAATACTCTCTTGATGTATCCAGATTATGATTGTATGCCGTTAGCCCTGCCTTCTTGAGCTCCACCGCTTGTTGCTTCTCTAGCATCCCCAAAGTGCAACAAACCTCCATGCCCATACCCCTGCAAGTATTGTTATCATTGCAAACTACAAGATAATATCAAATCTTTAACCTAGATAATGGAAGTGAGTGATGAGTTCACTTGTTGAATATTTTTTAGACATATGAGCTGTAAAAGCTTAGAAAAATATGAAACAATTCTTTCCATAAGGTACATTGTAGGGGTATGTTAGAAGTTTTTTGTGTCAAGGGCGATGGATACTCATCCATTTTATAGGCCATAGTGCACATTGCCTAGCTTATAAGATGTGGATATCGTAAAGCACCCACCAATAAGTGGCATTATCTGAAATAAGAGGGAAGATACCAGAACAAGTGACCATGTAACTTTCACAGCTGTGGCACAGCAGCAGATTATTAAGGCACATGGTGGTTCCTAACTGTTGCGCATTACCGCTTAAGGGGTTACCGAAAATGGAAATGATAATCACTTGGGCATACAATAATATTTTAATAGTGAACCAAAACTATGAGCATAAGGTTTAATCACACAGCTCAGCCTTTCACCGAGGCTGTTTTCTTTTCCTGGAAATTGGAATCCCCAGGAAATGGACCCATTCCCATATTCTTTCCATAACAGGCCTTGTACGTTTGCCTGTTCCCCGAGAAATGAAAGCCCATTGTTTGTAGGATTTTATTTCTCAACCAAAAATCCCACCCATCCTCGTGGTGAAAGTGTGAAACCATGTACCTGTATACAAATCCAGATGTGGGAATATTTGTGAATCCTTGGTACCTTGTGGTTTCATGGAAAGAATATGGGAATGGGCCCATTTCCAGGGAATTATAATTCCCAGGAAAAAGAACACAGCCTGATAGATATTCAGAAATGATTAACTATAGATGTTTACAATACCTAATTTCCTTAACGTATTCAAGGATCTGGCTGAAGTTGGTTTTCCTGCCCACTGTATCTCTCCATGCCGCACCCATGCAAAACCGTGTGCTGCCAGCATCTTTCGCCTAACAAAATGCAATGTTACAGAACAGTCAGGAAAATCTATATAACATGGCATGTCGGTTTTGTGCTGACTAGACAAAACGAAAGCTAACTAGGGCAAGCTGATTGGACAAAAATGAACTGAATAGATCTAATCATTCGTTCAAAAATCAACGCGCGATCTCTATTTCCCCATCCATTTGTTCAAAAATCAACGCACGATCTATATTTCCCCATCAACTAACTCCCTCCCCTTGGTTTCAAATCCCGACCCATTTAAACTGCACTAAACCCCTAAAATCTCGGCCCATTTAAACTGCACTAAACCTGACCGTTCATCCCGTGATCGTTGTTCACATCAACAGCTATAAACCCGCCTGCTGAAATTTCGACCGTTCCAAACCATCAGGTCGATCTCAAGGAATCAGTTCGAATAAAAACAGTTGTAATTGATCGATTATAGGGGGAGGGGGAGGGGGAGTTGGTCGCACCGAAGGCGCTTGCTTCATGCCAATCGGCACGGGCGAGGAAATGGTTGTCCATATGAATGCCAGTGTTATCATTGAAAGTGTTTTGTTGCCGAAGGCGTTCAGGTGTGTTGCCACCGAAGGCGACCCGCTGCAGTGCCGACAGGCACGGGCATGCACTAGTAGTAAAACAGAACAGTCGGATTATTTGTAGAGTCAATGATCTTAAAGGGCACAATTTTGGACAAGTAATACAATGAAAAATGTTTTTCTTGGGAATAATAATTGTCAACAAAGATGAAATCTTGGGAGCTTTTGTACTGGAGACAAGAGAAAGATTAGCATCAGAAATCCCAAGGTTGCATTTACTATGCAATGAGATGTTAAAAGACAAGAGTGTGAATTGGCTGATATTTTCTGAGAAAAGCTAACTTTACATGGTACCTTCTATTGCAAAGTAAGGGATTAGAAACATTACAACTTTGCTTATTGTAACCTTTTGTTTCTAATTATACTAAAGTCAATTTTCAAATTTGACGAACCAAGCTTTCAACTGAAAGCGATGGGCAGTTTAAACATTGCACACCACACTAACAAAGAAGATGATCGAATTGAACTCAAGTATCACCAGGGCAATGCCCAACATATACAAATGTACATGTGTGCCCACGTACATGGTGCAAATACCACAGAAAAAAAAAGTGAGCATATTTGCTTTGAATGGTTATTGTAGAAGAAATTCGTAAATCGCTCTGAGCTGGACATGCAGGGGAGGAAAAAAGAGCCATCAATGTAGTAGATGACTCAAGCATCAATGTCGACATACTATGTTAATGAAAAAATTGGATTAGAAGCAATCAAGACACTCCAGCTATCATCATAAAGTGGGGTAAGCTGGAGATATGGACATCAAGATACAGAAAGAGATGTAGGAGCTAGACAATCTCACAGGATACTGTAGACATGGCATGATGCAATGTCATGGTGTTGTATAGCAACACATCATGCTTCTTGCTCTTACGAAAGACCAACGAGTCACCTAGGCACGCATTAAAGCCATTGGTAGACCAACAATTGTATGATAAACAACCCAAGGAGCACCCAAATATGTTACTATGTTAGAAGCACTAGTGCATAGGAGTGTGTTAAATTGCAGGCCACCAATTTAAAATTCTAGGCTCAAAGCCTATGCATGTAATGACACGAAACAAACAATAAAAAACCAAAATTTTGAAGTCCTCAAGTCCAAATCACGCACCGTAAACTATCTTTGTAGCGCGAAAGCAATTTGTCAAACAGCAGGTGTGTGATCTGGAAGTGTGTGTAGGGGTATAAACCTTCAAGGCTAGTGCAATTGTTTTGCTATTTTGAGAATTTAATGTGTCACAAAACACAGATGTCGTGGAATCGGATTTTAGTACCATTAGGTCTCTCTCTCTCTCTCTCTCTCTCTCTCTCTCTCTCTCTCTCTCTCTCTCTCTCTCTCTCTCTCTGTGTGTGTGTGTGTGTGTGTGTGTGTGCGTGCGCGCGCGAGCGTGTGTGTGTTCAGTTGTGGGGTGATGATTAATGAAGAATAAAGGATGGTCCAACCGTCCAGTCGAGGAGCTAGTATGTCACATATCATCGTCATCATGGAATCAAATGTCAACAGATTTCCTAGGAAATGATCGAAATACGTTGCTTTTAGGACCCGACATAGATTTGTTTGAGATATGGATAGTACCAAATTTTGATTCAACATAACGAACTGCTTGTCGAAATGACAGGCATTCCGACTTTTTCCAGATAAAGTCATTCAGAAAATCCTTCTTTTACTATGAAAAAAAATCATATTTTCTTAGAAAAAACAAGTTTTTAGAAGCTTTATCTTTTTGTCTTCATAGAAAAATACTACCATCATATTCCCTATATTTTTCATAACATGTTGATATTTGACCAAAATCAACTGAAAGTTGACAGAATTCCCACAAATTTGAACCAAAACTTTCCTTAGAAAAATACAAGTGGGAATTAAAAACTTTCCATAGAAAAATACAAGTTGCCCACTGACATTTGACCGAAATCAAACAAATATCCTTTCTTTGACCAATCCAAATCGACATTTAAAACCCTGATCGGCATGGCCTTGACATTTGTAGCAACGCAATGGAGGAACAGAGTAATTGTTCAGGCTTGGGAATGCCAAAGAGTACGAGTTCAGGCTGAGGCCCAATAAATGTTGGCTATTCTGGATCGAGTTTGGGCTTGGACTGATGTTTCTATCTCCAGGCCGAACCCATGAACGACCTATCCAGAGCTCGACCGAAATCATCGACAGCCTTACTTAAGGTGGGTCATATACTCCTCCTAAAACTGCATTGCTGACCTCCAAACTTAAAGTGATCCTGCCTTCAATTAATTCATGCATACATTAGCATGCTCATAAGAATAAAGTATATTAAGCACCTTTACTGCATCACATAGATCAAGTTGTACCACCCATGACTTCAGCAAATAAGGACAAGAAAACGACAAATGGAATTTCTCTAACCAGTTCTTACTGACTGAGAATTGGTAAGAATTCTTGTAAACGCTCATGTAATGTTGACGCACTGTTTGTTTTCGTATGAATGCACTCCTTTTAAGAAAAATATAGGGTTTGCATTATGTTGATTCACCTTTCAGGTAATGTTGATGTGCTGTTTGTCTTCATATGGATGCACTCCTTTTAAGAAAAATATATGGTTTGCATTATGATGATTCATTAGGATTTAAATCATCCATGCTGCACTGATCAGAAAGAGTTATACTCGCTTAACTATGAACGGAAAAACAGTTAAGACTGTCCTGAAAAAGATCCATCCAAGATGACAAACTAATACTTTGCTAATCATGTTTTTTGGTCACTGCAAAAGTTGAAGAATATAAACCAGTTATTACTTCATATAATACAAGCTAGATAGAATAAAAGATTGTGTATAAGCATCTTTATTATAAACAGAAGTTGCATGAAGGTTGAAAATGAAAACATCCCAAATATGATTCCTCGGGCATTTTACAAGCATGACGTTCTATAAGTGTTTCCTAGCGAATTTAAGAAACAGACTTGCAGTATTTTTTTCATTCACCTAATCCATAAAGAAACTCACTGGTTACTGTAAGGACAGCTAATAAACTATATATTGTTCCAATTGCAAGAATGAAGTTTGCAAAACTTAAAATCAACAAAGTGGTCATGGCACTTCTTTGTCATTGACTTTCTAAGTAGATGCACATTGCCAAAGAGCAAAATTATTGTTTTCTACCACTTCGAATAATCAAAGTTCACATAGGTAGCTTCCACTCGTGCCACGCTATCACAATTAATAAGAAATTTTACCTTCTTTGCGGCCTGCAGAACAGCATCCTTGTTCATCAGCTTTTCTGCTTTCAACCCAGTGTTGTACCTCGAGGACTGTGGACAGTACGAACAATCTTCACTACATCCACCAGTCTTAATAGAGAGAAGAGTGCACTGTTGCACTTCCCGAAACTTGTGAGCATGCCTATGTACTTGAGCCTACAACAAGCTTAAGAGGAAATATTAGTGTCTTATATAGAAAAGAGTATAGTAAAAAGAAGAAGAAAAAGGTTAAAAAATGTGAAAGAAAACCAAAAAGTCCAGGATGGGAAATAAATACACTTATGGTTCAACTACTTCTGTTGAAATTTTTTTATTTAGTCTTAAAAGAGGCTTCATCTGTATTGTTTTGCATTAATGTTATCATAAAACAAACAATAATGTTGCACTATACACCCCACTCCCGAACAAAGTATCAAAAACATTCACAAAGGAAATGCAAATATCAAAGCTTAAACACCCTTCTCAGCACAATCTTATTTGAATGTATATCTGTACAGGCTCGGATAGATGAACCTGTATGAATACTAATGGACAGACAATTTTACATATAGATAGCTTCTATTTCGAAAATAGCCCAGGGTAAAAAAATCTCAGTTGCAATCCATGCAAAATGATACATTGCAAATATCTAGATAAGTTTGTTCTCATATGGATCCAGGACCGCAACCAAGGTTTGAGAATTCAGGTTTGGGTTCGGTTCAGTTCGGCTATCTCAACCCAAAATATTAAAAAATCAGAAGAAGAAATAAAAAGTTACGGTTTGATTCGATCAGTCCATGCATGAATCTGCCGAGCAACGAAAGCTTCTCTCCATGTGCAGCTTCTTTTCCTTCTCACTTTCTTCTTCACTAGAGTGTTGCACATGTGATGCATGTGTGAGTCTCTCTCTCTCTCATCTTTTTTTAGAAGCATTGAAAAAAAGACTAAAAGGCGGATAGAGAGAGAAAGCATCAAAGGGCTGCATCTTGCCTATCTATTTTGTCAACATTTTGATTTTTCTATAAATATAAATTGGGTCACAAGCCCTGTTCTTTTTGTATAGTAGAGATATACATCAGAATAGAGCTCTTAAATGCATCAATAGATTTATTCCAATTGTTAAAAGTTTATTTTCGGTTCGTTTGATGCAACTTGTTCTACATTAAGGTGAGCTTTACACATTTAGGACTTTTTCTTAGTTTTGTGCTGTGTTTCACTTAGTAGGGTACTACTTATAATTATTCATATTCATTAACTTAGAGGCTTTTTAGGAGTCTCTGGATAAAGGGCACAGTGGACCTTGGGTTTAAAGCAACAACAAAGCGTAATGTTGATTCCAAAAGTTAAGTTGCACCAATTGCCTATAGAATACCTCTAGACATAGAACGCAAATGCTAAACATTCTACAACATGTAGTAGACTCAACATCAAAACAATTTAATGCGTTGGTTATTATAATTTTCAAAGAACCATAGTTAATGAGACTGATACCTAACTCCTTTAAAACACTAACCTAATAAGAGCTCTGATCTGGATAATACTTCAGAAACAACCTAAAAAGAAGGGTTTCGAAAGATTGGTCTGAACTAAGGCCAACATCTTGTCCTATGAATAGATCAGGCAATGGCTTGACCACCTAAGTGAAGGAGATGAGAGACTTATGCTTGTTTCCCTAGGTCAAATTGGCCTAAAAAAAATCTATGGGACATCTAACATAGTTCTATGATCTTGAGAGAGCTCCACAAGTTAAAATCCAAACTGACACTTATATCAGTTGCATCCAAGAAGGGTTAGAGGGAAACCTTCATTGATTACCTCCATTTTCAACATTTATTTGACACCCCCTATGACGAACAAGCCTTGTGATTAACATCACAGAGCTACTCTACAGAGATGACCACTAGGGACGTGATCCAAAGTTACCTATGTTTTAGGATATCATGTCATCCCAATCAGCGTCACACACTCACCACTTGCTAGCCCATAGGCCAACTATCACTAGTTCAGACTCGTTAGTCACGTGGATCGGGAGCGTGTGCATGGAATTGTTAGAGAGTGCAGGCGTGGCAATGGAGCTCTTAGAAAATTCTAGTTACAAAAGCTTTTAGAAAGTGCTTGCATATCATTGACAAACAATAGGTATTTAATTTATTGTATTTTAAAATAATGTATGATACAAGAGTTCAAAAATTGATAAAACAATGAATTAAGCATAAGCTTGATGAAATAATGACAATATAATACGATGCTTGACTAGGGCTGTTAATGGGCAGGGTTCGGGTGCCCAGACCCGGCCCAAACTTATGAGTGTATCCCATACCCAGCTCGGGCCCAAATTAAAATATTCGGGCTTGGCCCTAACCCAGCCTAAAACAATTTTATAAAGCCGAAGCTCAAACCCGGCCCAAATTAAGCCCTCATTTCTAACGCAGTATAAGCCTAAATATTTTTTTCTTCTCTTGATCACATAATAAAAGTAAAAAACAGCATTGACTATGATATATATTAAAAGGATATATGTGAAACAATAATCCAAAAGTATGAAGCATTGATATTTGTAAAGTGGACGCTTTAAAAATTATATATTTATTTTATATAAAAAATAAAAATAAATTATTTCGGGTTTTGGTTCGGACTTCGGACCAGGTTAGTAGTTGACCATACCTGACCAATAACATAGTCGGGGCTTGAATGTTCGAGCCCAGCCCGGCCCAAAGCCCAAGATAACTCTACACAAATCAGGCCTGGCCTGATGAGTCTTGGGCTGGGCCGAGCCCATTAACAATCCTATGCTCGACTTAATATGGAAGCAGTAAGCGGCTATGGGAGTGAGATTTTAGCAGTGGGGGGATGGCATTACTAGCATGAAGCTATAATGAGGAATCCCAAGCTAAATGGTACAATAAGGGGATCACGTGACTATCACATGAAACTTATGATCGGATTACAGTCTTGCATGTGATTGAGCAACATTGCTAACACATATGACATATGTGAGATCATTCAACTCAAGTGTGCATGTACGCAAGTGTGGCTCTTCACATGTTGCGACCTGACCGTGTAGCATAGTACCAAAACTCGGTCCGACTCGACCGAAAATTGGACCGAAACTCGGACTAGCTGTGACTTGGGCTGACTCGCTCCGACTCGATCTGACTTTGGCTATTTACTATTTTGAATTTATAAAAAATGCACACACACACACACACACACATATATAATTATCGAGTCGCCCGAGTCGAGTCTTCGAGTTACTCGACTCGGTGGACTTTTGAGTCGAGTCCGAGTTCCGGGTTTTTGAACACTGTCGTGTAGCAATTGACGTGTATAATCTTTACATGTGAAAAAACAACACACAATCTCCAAACTGTGTGCAACCAGGCCACGCAGCAGCAAGTTTCCCTCCATCCTAAACCCTAGTTCCACTACAGTAATCAAGTTGCAAGAGGGGGGGGGGGATGATATTTGGCCACCTTGATATCACTCAAACCCAAGTTTGTCATATGAAGTATCCCTCCACCCTTAACCAAAGTTCTACTATCGTAATCGAATTGCTGGTGGGGTGGGGGGAGGGATGATAATATTTGGCCACCCTGCTACCTCTCGTACTCAATGGTACGAGTGATGATATTTGGCCACCGTGCAATCTCTCGTACTCAATGGTATGAGTGACATGTTGTGCACCGAAATGGGATGGCAACAGAGGCCCGACCCGTTAATGGGATGACACCCTGAACCGCTCCCAAGCACCACATCACTCGATTCACTCGTACCACGGAAGTGGGTGCAAATAGCATTTCGCCGGGGAAGAATCATGCAGAGTGCCAAATGCACCAAAAAATGACCGAATGCGGTCTTTGGCCCATGGCAACACTGGAATGTGTCAATCCAAGTTTCTTTTTGGATTTTGAGCAACAATGTACTATGATGCACAACCTCAATTCACAAACAAGCAACCTACAATAGTACAATCAATAACTGTAGTAATTCACCAACATTCCTCTGTGCATTTTCAAAAATAAAAAATAAAAATTCAAACTAGATTTCCACATCCCACTATCATTAAATACCCAAAAAATTATAATTTCCATGATTAATCCAAAATGAACAGCCTCTGGTGTAAAGGAAATCTTTATAAAACGGTAACAAAATCAGGCTTATTGGAAACCAATGTAGTTGCAGGATCTTTACAACTTGGATCAAATTATTGTACCGTTGCGGTGATTAAAGAAGAGAAATTTATACTTGAACCCGAGTAATAAGCAGCGGAGGGCGAGGCATACCCCATGGAATAGGAGATCGAGGACGGGAGAGTCGTAGACCGATCTGATCTCTTCTCTGGTCCAGTCGCTCCTGGGGCCTTCCCGGATAGTCCTCTCCGACTCCACGGCGGCCGCCGAGGTGGTGTAGGACGCGGGCGAGGAGAACGGCAGACGGCGGAGGCGGGAGCAGCGGAGGGATCGGATCAGGATCATGTTCACGGGATCTCTCGACGCGATGCGACCGAGGTGGTGGCGATGATGGAGTGAGGTTAGGTGGGTGGGATTCTGGGTCTCTCTTTTTGGCTTCGACGAAAAATGCTATTTATAGGGAAAATATCATTGCTCTGTTTTTGGCTTTTCTAACTAATAGCTAATGCTTGATGAACCACTTATCAACTGAGAAATGGGAAGTTAGATAACTTATTGGGGATTTATTATCAAAATATTATTTATAAAATAAATATTTAATTGAATAGCAGTTGATCAAAACTATTTATCGAACTAGCACTCTGATAGCCACGTGAACTGACGGCGCGAAAAAACGCTCCCCATGTTAGAACCATTTGATCTGCGATAAAGTCAGCATTCGAGATGTTGGATTTAAACCCTGCATCTGAGATGCCACCTTTTTGAAACAGCAAAATGGTACTTCGGTTTTTAAGGAATTTCTACTAAACCCGGCATAAATTGCAGAGTTTAGTAGAAAGCAATTTGAATGAGGCTTTGCGGGTGGGTTTCTACTAAACCCGGTAATAAGAATGCCGGTTTTGAACTCGGCATCCCGAGTGCTGGGCTTGTCGCTGTGAAAAGTTTCCGACGATGCGAGTTTTTTTCCACGCCGTCAGTCCACGTGGCAGTCATGGCGCTAGTCCGAAAAATAGTTTTGGTAAACCGATATTGAAATAAATATATTTTTAAAAATATTATTTTAAAAAATCCCAAGATATTGACATATATACCTTCACAAATCCTATAATTATTATTTTGTCCATGCATTTGGTAGCAACATTGCAAATGTTGTTCTCTTTTTTTTTTAGGGACCTCACGGTAACATAGTGTATTAGGGTTTGTTCTTTTGCATGGAAATTAAAGTCCAAGGAAATGTGTTTCTTGGATATGAGATTTTCAAGACAGTATTGTCCATTATTCTTTTGCATCATAAAAATTTATAGTATTTTTTAGAAAAAATATTTTTTCACTTTTCTTTTATCTCTGGGATATTTTCTACTGTAAAACTATTTTTTGTTTGTACTAACCACATCTTATTTTAAACATAATTTAAACATAGTTAACCAAACTAAACATGGATACTAAAATACTCAAAAAGTCATAAACATAATTTTTCAGATGATTGTTCAGTGAGGTGGCTTTGCTAAGCCCTGAGGTTGTACAAAAGCCACAAAAAACCAATGAAAATCCATCACAGAGCAACCATACAAGACGAGTGTAAAGCCTCATGACCGAAGCCCCAAAAATAAATCAAAATTCATTGCAAAAAAAACCATCGGAAGGCCTTTGAGAAAAACATCATCATTACAAGGATTCATCTGCAAAAAAATTCAATGATGAACCCTAACCCATAAAAAATAAATTTATAAACCCTTGTAGATCTTGCAAGGATCCATCTACAAAAAAATGAAATCCATCCAAAATCAACTGAAGTAAATCATAGACAAATCTACTTATTCATGCAAGGAATCATAAGAAAAAAAACTCAAAAGAATGTAGGAGGAAATCCTTACTTGCAAGGAGGAAGAGACAAGGGGTCTGCCACATATGGGAAGATGGGAGAGGGCTGGCCAGAGCAAATTATGAGATGTTGAAGGCCTCGCCGATACTATATCCGACCGCAGAAGGAGGATCAGTGATCTGGGAAGGAAGAGCACACAGTAGCTATCGAGATGTGAGGTTGTTGTCTAGACTTCCCAACGACTACTTCGAATGTTCAATACACACAAAAAAAAAAAATTCGTGTAAATTTGAATATCTTGCCCATGCGACATATTTTGTTTTGTAGACATCAAAAGTCCACACCCAAAATGCAAAAAATTAGTCTGAAAAGATTTTAAAGCCTCAATGAATCTGTTTTTCATCTCCAATCTTCATGCAACAAAACAAGGCACTATGACCTGTTTGGACAAGCTTTTTGGGGTCCCGCATGCGACAGTGTGTCATTTTTGTCACCCTAGTCTTTGGATGTCGAGAAAAGAGAAACCACGTGAGACGTGACATGCTTTCTATCTCTTTGGTAACATGTTAATGGTGATGACACATTGGGGCTCAAGTTAGGCTAGTTCACCTATTGGTCCGAGCGCGCAGTGGAAGCGTGTGTTGCCATTCAAAAGGTGGCATAGGAATTAGGATTCTGACTATCCGATGAAAAGTCGGGATGCGAAAATTTTCGCATCGGATCAAAACTAAGTTCGCACCATAGCTAGATAATAGTTAATCATGAATTATCATGGTCTCAAAATGATGAATTTTAATGGCTATCATCATCAATGGATTATTAGAAGTTTACCTTTTAGAACTTATAGATGCCTAAGGTTGTAGATTCGATGAAGAACAAGATTGAAGATGAAGTTGCAATCTCACTACCGTCTTGATTCAACGCCTACCCCACACACATGAGCCGCGATGGTAGACTTGTAGGATTCTTCTCCTTCTCCTAGATCCTCGCAAAGAATACTTGATGAAGATGAACGGATCCGTCGTGTGGAAGCCCGAAGGGAAGGAAGTTCTTTCTTCCTTCACATCTTTCTTTTCTCACTTTTTCTCTTTTTCTTTCTTCTTCTTTCTCTCTTTGCCGAACTCCACAAAGCGGAAGAGGGGGATTTCGGTTTTGACTTGCTTTGATGGCCAAAGGGGGCAGCTCGGGTTAGTTACAAGTCGAAATCCCTATAGATAGTATTCCTTTTTTTTTTTTTTTTTTTTTGACATCAGCGGGTGTCCCGAAACCTTTCGGGCAATGGCCCACTTCAGGCTCGGACTAATCCCTCCGGGAGTGAAGCCCGACCCACTCGGCAATTCCCACTTCACTCCTGGGTAAATCGAGGGGAGGAGGAGTTGAACCCACAACCTCATCACCAAAGCATCAGTTGCTTTGCCAACTCTCCAATCCCTTGGTGGGTTATAGATAGTATTCCTATTATGAAGGGATAGAGATCCCTCAAATCTCTCTCCTCATAACCTCCTATGGTTGTTACCATATGAGGTTTTCGGTTAGGGTCTATCCTGGGTAGCACCCATAGTCGGCCAACTACACCCAATTTGCACCCATAGATTCTGACACCCACTTAAGTCAAGAAAGGCTTGCGCACTTGTTAGCCCGGTTTGACTGCGGTCAACCCCTAACTTGAGCTATGGCTTCTCCTAATTCAACTAGGAAACTAATAAATAAAATAATTAATTAATAATTAATTATCTATCAATATCTATCTTGGATAATTATGATAATACCCCTGCACTCAGGGGTTATCTCCTTAGTCCACTAGGATATCGACCAGAGAGGGAGATAGAGCCGCACTTTATCCCGGGTCATTTATGGTACCTACTGCATTTTAGGGAAGTCATTAAAGTCTATTTAACTAAGCTCTAATGACTTCTTCTAGAATGTATGAGGTCCAACTTAGCCCTTAGTTGACACTGATGACTTTCCAAAGAAGATCAACTCAGTCAATACCTAGTGATCCTAATAAACCCTAGAGATCACATATGACTAACTTCCACACTACAATATTCATATCTTCATTCCACGAGCCTGGGGCCTACTAGGTGGGTCCCATTGAGGAACCCCAGTCAAACTAGGTTTCCTCTGCGTGAGGACCCTAAAAAGGAACCGTTTAGATAAACCTAAGCTATAACTCATGATCCACTTGTCAAAGGGTTTATTGGTCTCTGTGGTGTTATCCACTATCAGTAAACCCTAATGGTACTGAATCAGGTTCGTTGGTTGTTAGTAGTGGCTAGGAGTTGGAATCTTTGACCATCGGTATGAAATACCAAGTCATGTAGTGTTGATGTAACCAGAATGCATTGAACGAAATCAAGAGAGGAAACTAGTTTTAATAATTGTCACTCAAGACCATAGGACCTCTACTGCTAGTTGACTAAAATCATAATCTTAGGATGTGTTGTGAACTTTTAGTTTATTGTTCATCACTTTTATTTGACAAACAGTGCGGTCTATCACAGATTTAAACATGGATAGATTGGATGGTTTACATTAGGCTTTAGGGAATATAAGCAGTTCGTAGGAATTCCATATTCTCTCAGGGGAATTGGGTGTCTCATTGAGTAACTCTCATGAAGGGTTGATCACTAAGATTGGCTAGCCATACTCATACTAAGATGGTGATCACAAAGCTTTGAGAAGTCATGACTTAAACGGGTGAACTGATCTGAGAGGGACAGTCAGAACTTATTTCAATTAGTTTTACAGACACCCGATTTGAATGGTTCAAGTGCAGCATAGCAAGTAAAGGGTACTCATATAATTACTAATAACCTCAGAGTATAAAAGTATCTTAGTAGTGGTTGTAGACACTGTTCGTGGGAGCCAAGGTTATCATCGTCCCAAAGATTATAACTCCTAGCCACCACTAATAACCAACGAACCTGATTCAGTGCCGTTAGGGTTTATTGATAGTGGGTAACACCACGGAGACTGATAACCCAGGGGCAAGTAGACCAGGAGTTATAACTTAGGTTTACCTAAGCAGTTCCTTTCTAGGGCTCTCACATGGAGGAAACCTAGTTTGACTAGGGTTCCTAAATGGGACCTACCTGGTGGGTCCCAGGCTCATGGAATGAAGATATGAACATTGTAGTGTGGAAGTTAGTTATGTGTGATCTTTAGGGTTTCCTAGGATCATTGGGTCTTAGCTAAGTCTACTTTTTTTTTTCTTCAAAAAAGTCATAAGTGTCAACTAAGGGCTAAGTT
Organism: Chamaelirium japonicum; assembly: GCA_947650365.1. Taxonomy (NCBI): domain Eukaryota; kingdom Viridiplantae; phylum Streptophyta; class Magnoliopsida; order Liliales; family Melanthiaceae; genus Chamaelirium; species Chamaelirium japonicum. The sequence continues at coordinate 16,293,135 of OX393553.1, read as the reverse complement.
GGACCTCGGATATTCTAGGAGAAGTCATTAGAGCCTAGTTAAATGGACTTTAATGAATTCTCTAAAATATAGGAGGTGCCATAAGTAACCCGGGATGGAGTGCAACTCCATCTTCTTCTCTGGTCAACATCCTGGTGGACTAAGGAGATAACCCCTAAGTACATGGGTATTACCGTAATTATCCAAGGTGGATGTTGAAAAATAATTAATTATTAATTAATTAATTATTTTCTCTTATTGGTTGCCTAGTTGGACTAGGAGAAGCCGTAACACGAGTTAGGGTTTGACTGCAGTCAAATCGGGCAAACAAGTGTGCAAGCTTTTCTCGACTTATGTGCGTGCCAGAATATATAGGTGTAACTTGGGTATAGTTGGCCAGCCCTATAGGTCCTAACTATGTGAATTTCGGCCAAGGGATAAACCCTAGCCGAAATTCACTAACGGATAAGATTCATAGAAGGTTGAGAGGATAAAGATCCAAGGGATCTCTACCCCCCCAAAATAGGAAATCCCTAAAGGAGATTTTGGCTTATAAACTAACCCTAGTTGCCCCCATTTGGCCCAAAACCAAGCCAAAACCGTGCCCCCCCTCTCTCTTTGAGAGGTTCGGCCAAGAGAGAATAGAAGTTAAAAAAGAGAGAGAAGAAATAAGAGAAGGAAGAAAGATCTTCCTCCCCTTCGGACTTCCATACGACGGATCCGTTCATCTTCATCGAGCGTTCTTTGTGATGATCTAGGAGAAGGAGAAAACTCACACATGTCTACTATCACGGCTCGTGTGCGTGAGATAGGTTTTGAATCTAAACAGTAGCGAGATCGTAACTTCATCTTCAACCTTCGTCTTCTTCGGATTTACAACCTCATGCATCTATAAATCCTAAGAGATAAACTTCTAATAATCTATAGATGATGGTAGTCATTATAATTAATTATTCTGAGACCATGATAATTCTTAATTAACTATTATTTAGCTATGGTGCGAATTTGGTTTTGATGCGACACAAAAATTTTCGCATCCCGACTTTTTGTTGGAAAATCAAAACCCTAATTCATACGTCATCTTTTGGGTGGCGAAACACGCTTCCGCCGCGTGCTCGGACCAACAGTATGCACCTATTGATTTTTAATGCTACATGCACCAATCTGGTAAGTATCGATTGCAACCGACCGACACGTGGATTTGGAGGAATGCGAGGAAAATATAAAAGAGTGAAAATTCTGACTAAAAAAACATGGCTTTCCATGTGTATATTTTTTTCAATGGTTGTTTTATAGAGAGCTTTGTCGGCCTTTGTATGAAGTACATGACTCTTGTCTAAAACAATGTTTCTTCTTTAGAAAGACCCATGTGGGTGTAAAATCTGGCTAAAACCCGATAGCGAGACCCTCCAGCCTTGTATGGGGCCCACAAAGACAACAGTGGGATCCACCAGTCCTGTCTGGGGTCCACGAAGACGACGATGAAACCTGCCAGTCCTGCTTGGGGCCTACAAAGGCAGTCCGGGCCTGGTAAATATCCCCCAAAGATATTTTTAGAGTCTCGGGTGCTCCCAAACTTCTATAAGTGACAAACCAAATTATATTCTAGATCGGATACTCATTCGACATCTCATTTTTCATTTCAGAGATCTTTCTTCAGTTATTAAGAGTTGCAGAGCTCTGGCTGAGAACGGATCTCCCTTTTTATTTTTCTCTGATTGCCCAGACAAGTGACGCCCGGTCTATCAACATCACTCTACATTTCAGAGATAGTTGATTCAATGTTGCGTCTTACCACATAGAGACATAGACTTCGGTCGAATTTCGTCACCACATTCTGTGTCAACACTTCTCTCTCTACTCTATTTTACATACTCAACAGCGTCTATGCGACAGCTTAGCACGATACAGTGCACTGCACTTACAACTCCACCATCAATCGACTGATGCCGAAAAACCATACGACAGCCGTACTTTTCCTCCACAACTCATATCAGAAGAAGCACAAGTGGAAACCTCGCTTGTCTTTTAATTTTTCAGACACTACTTCAGTCGAGAGACGATCATTGCTTATTGTAAGGTAATGCTCTGACTCAAAATGACTCAAGTTGGAAGAAAAAAATGGTTACGAACCGAAGCTTCATTATATAAGGTTTTTGCAGGGTGTCACATCAAAGTGGGGGCTTTAGTAAAATATAGCAATAGGACTGGAGTGCCCGTATCAAGTTTGGGACTCTGGTAAATTTATTTTGTAATTTGATGCCATATCAAATGGTATCTAAACAAAGTCGAAGGGGAGTCAACACGAGCGGCTCACAAGTCAACAAAAGGGGAGGAGAAAGACACTTCAACTGCAGCAATTGGAAAACACATAAAAAACCAACGATTTCGGCCGTTGTACGTAACCCCCCTCCAACAGTCGATTGAAAGGTTGAATCTTCGAAGTGTGGCGCGCTGTAAGTTGCTGAGCTGGCACATAGACACTGTAGAGTAGAGAGAGAGAGAGAGAGAGAGACAAAAAAGGATAGAGATAGATAGATAGATAGATAGAGAGAGAGAGAGAGAGAGAGAGAGTCGACACAAGATATGGTAACGAAGTTCGGCCGAAGCCTACGTCTCCGTGCGATAAGTCGCAACCTTTGAATCCACTATCTCTGAGAAAGATAGAGATACTCTTGACAAGCCGAGGAGTGCTTCTTATAAGTAGACAGAGGGTGGAGTAGGCTTGAGAGTCCAAAAACTAGAAGGCTCAGAGAGCTCAGGAAAACAGAAAATATGATTAAGAATAATGGAATATGATCTTGATTCTTTACAGGGTTGGCTATTTATAGAGTTTTGGGAATACCCAGGGAATATCCTAGGAATATTCTTGAAAAAATTCGAGGTTTAGGTAGATATCCGGGGGGATTTACCAGACCACAAATAATATATATGGACCCCAAGCAGGATTGTGGGTCCCACTGTTATCTTCGTGGATCCTAGACAGGACTGTCATTGTCGTATTTGTGAGCTCCAAGCAGGACTGTGAGTCTCACTATAGACTTTATGGGCCCTAGACAAGGCTGCGGATTCCACCGTCGGACGTTAGTCAGATTTTGCACATATAATAAGACTCCCAAATTGTGTACGGAGATAGAATCAACTACAGCCAGCCAAACTGGCTGTAAGAAAGAAGTGGATTCGGATTCGTTTCGAGTAACCAAAACCACACCCACACAATACCGTCCACACGGACCACACCCACCCTCCCATTTGAAATCCATACGTCCGTTGTACTTCACGCCCGTCCTTCGCTGCTCTTACTAAAGAAGCGGAAGCCAAGGAAGCGGAGGAGAGATGCTGATCACCAGAATCTCCCACTCCTTCCTCGCCCTCTGCTCTCCGTCTCCCGCCTCCAAAACCCTAATTCCCCCCCGTCCATCGACGTACCAGAGGCTCGAGAATCCATCGACGTACCAGAGGCTCTTCTCGAGCCGGAGGTCTCGTCAGTGGAGCTCTACAATGCGCTCGAGCTCCGCGGTCAGAGCCTCGGCCCAGAGGCTGGGGAACGCTGACGAGCTCATCGAATCCGTGGAGACCTTCATCTTCGATTGCGATGGTACCCCTCCCACCTTCCAACTCTGCTTCAATCTCACTTTCCTTCAGCTATTGATGCCATATGAGGATAGTCGCAAAGTTCTCCGAATTTCTGAGTCGCAAAATTGCCGAATAATCTAAAAAATTCACGAATAGAAAAATCCTATAATATTCAAATAATCGTGAAAATTATAAGTAATACCGAAAAAAAAACTCATGAATTTTGCAGATATTTTTTTTCTCCAAATCTTCACCGAATTTGTCTGAACTGAGCCGAATTGACCCACCACCAAATTAGAGCATCTCCAACGGGCTCCGAACTAGGAGCACCTCCTAAGACCGTGGGGCCCATTTTGGCTGCCACCTCATTGAAAATATCCTAGTTGAGAGGTGTCAGCTCCAACGGCCTCCAAACTAGGATATCCGAGCCACTTTTGCACCAAACACCCTATACCTTTACAAGTTATCCAAACCCTCCAAATTTACACCAAACCCCTCCCACCTTAGATTTTTTTTTTCCCACGCATCGATTTAAATATTAAAAAAAATATTAAATTATGAATAACTTATTAAAAAATATATAATATTTTTAACGACTATATTATATCTGTTGGGCATGATCCGCGACGCGGCTTACATTTCCACCATCAACAGCTACATTTCTATCTGTCGGGCACAATCTACGAATTGACACACATTCCAAAAGCCAAACAGATAGATTTTTATCTGTTGGACACGATTTGCGAGAAGACACGCATTTTAAGGGACAAACTTATAAATTTCTATCCGTTGGGCACGATATGAGAGGTGGTTCGTATTTCAAGAGCTAAACTGATAGATTTCTATTCGTTGGGCACGACATGTGAGGTGGCACGTATTACCACCACCAACGGATAGATATATATCTGTTGGAATTTTTTCTATATAAAGATATCACTTCTCTCATCATACATTCATACTTTGTCCAAATCATCCATTCTCCAGACACCATGTCCGGTTTGAGCCCCACCGACAACACGTTGAGCAGCAGCGATGATAACTTCACTCTTAGAATGTTATTTCTTCTGGGAGCCACCGCGTGCGAGGAAGAGTAGCAAGCTGAAAGTTCACGTCGACGTAGAAGACGCGGCTCTGTACCAGGCCACGTCGTGCTTGATCGTAGTAGACTGGAAAACCATAATCGGCTATTCCAAGATTACTTCGCCGATCAACCGACTTACCTTCCTTATCAGTTCCGGCGAAGATTCAGGATGAGTCGTCCTTTCTTCCTGCGGATCCACGACGCAGTCGTGGACCACGACAACTACTTCGTCCAAAAGAGGAACAATGTTGGAAAATTAGGACTATCCAGTCTTCAAAAGATTACCGTCGCTATACGGATGCTCGTGTATGAAGCATCCGCCGATTCCGTGGACGATTACGTTCGGATTGGAAAAAGTACTTCGATCGAGAGCTTGCAAAGGTTTGTTTGAGCAGTCATCAACGTCTTTGGGGAGGAGTATTTTCGTTCACCCAATAACGAAGATGTTGCACGACTTCTTGCAGAAGGTGAACAACGAGGGTTTCCAAGCATGCTCGGAAGCATTGATTGCATGCACTGGAAGTGGAAGAACTGCCCAACAGCCTGGCAAGGTATGTACACTAGCCATATTCACGAGCCAACAATTATTTTAGAGCATGTAGCTAATAAAGATCTATGGATCTGGCACTCCTTCGGGCTGCCAAGGTTACACAATGACATCAACGTCCTCGATCGTTCACCGATCTTCAGGCAACTTGCAGAGGGAAGAGCTGCCCCATGTAATTTTACGATCAACGACCATGACTATAATATGGGATACTATCTCGCCGATGGGATTTATCCCTCATGGTCAACATTAGTGAAGACCATCCCAGTACCTCGAGGAAACAAGAATAAGTATTTTGTTCAACAGCAAGAGGGGGCAAGGAATGATGTCGAGTGAGCTTTTGGAGTGTTGCAAGTCCGATTTGCGATAATAAGATGGCCGACATGTTTTTGACAGTCGAATGTGCTTATAGACATCATGACAGTCTGCATTATAATGCATAATATGATCGTTGAAGATGAACGAGATCTTCACCACGATCTCAACTTTGACGTCGCCGATATAACGTCAACTGTAGAAGCTTCTCACGACCACACGGTGCATCTGATAGAGTTTATCCAAAACCATCATCGAATAAGGAGCAGAGAAACCCACAACCAACTTCAAAATGATTTGATCGAGCATTTGTAACAACTCAAGGGATCTTTACTTTAAGATTATGTTTTTTTATTTTAATGTAATTGCCTCGAACTTATTCGAGTTCTTGTACGCACTTTCAATTTCAATAATAAATGTACTTTTATTGAATGACAAAAGAGTTCAACACTTAATACAATCTACTGAAAATTACATAATTTAAGTAATTTAAGGAAATCGCATCCCTAATTAAAGCTACTACATATTACAATTCAAGGAAATCATAACCCTTTCCGAGCTCTAATCTCTGTCTTGCGCAGTTTGAAGTATTCTCGCTCTGCCTGTGAGAGCCCTGTGAGATCCTTCATCATGATCGCATCATCCAATTTCTGTTGCTTTTGTACTTCCTTTTGAAACTCAGTTTGTGCTTGCAACTTTGCGACTTCGACCATAGTTGCGTTTCCAGTATTCTTATCTCTTCTTTCTTTCCTCTTTCCTGGATTGTTCCTTATCCATCTTCATCCATGCGAATGTCTCCTTGAATAGGTCGGAGGCGGATTCGCTGCTTCCTTCGTCGATTACCACCTGACCCTTACGCTTTCTTGCCAACTCTGCTGCTTTCCTCCCCTCCGGTCTTTGCATCTCGGTAGGCCCGTCATCTTCATCCCCGAGGCTCATAACATCTGGGGTTGCTGGAGAGGAGGTGTTTGGTGAGAAATCGGACTCCCTCCCTCTCCTCGGCTCTGTCCGTACTTGATAAAAGGATTATGTTTGTTGCATCCATTTATGCTGATGTCGTAGCTCCACCTAGCAATGCTCGAATTTAAATGCCTCTTGGTAGAGATCATTGTAAAGAAGTATTGCATCTGTTAGCTGCATAAATAATTTAAAATAAATTAAAACCATAGATGACATAATTATTTAAACAAAATCACTCGCTAAGTATTTACCTGGTCAACAAGTCCGGTATCAGATCTCGGTCGTCCTTCGATTTGGCTAACGCACCCGCAAAATTTGTTGACCGACATTTGAATGGCCGACCATCGATGCATCATTTGGTTTTGGGTCTGTTCGATCGTACAGTGGGTATTGTACTTGCTGTAATATTCAAAAATTCTTGCCCAAAAATAAAGTCGTGGTTGATCGGTACCTTGGATTGCATCCTGGCTCGTGTTGAGCCATGCGGACACAAGCAATCTATCCTTGGGGATGGTCCAGTTTCCTCCCCGCTTGTAAGATTTCTTCCCCACGATTGATGCTTGTTCGGACGATGCCTCTCCTTACGTCGTTGGCTCCTTCTCCGGAATTGAGAACATCGGGTTCCCATCGACTCGGCGCTACTCATGTATTCGTTGAAGGCCGATTCATCACCGGTGAGGAATTGTGAGTAGGAAATTTTTTGATACGGATCCATATACTAGTAGGTGGGTGGGAGAAGTCACAATTTATTTGGAAGTTGGGTGGGAGAATGAAGAATGGTGGGTAGAAGGGGGTATTTATAGATTTTTTTTAAAAAAGTATAATTTTTAGAATTTTTTAACCTATTTTTTTTTATTTTAAAACAATCACAAACATCCAAATTGGGGGCAACGGTCCAAAATGTAGCCGTTGCCCCTCGAACGGGCAAAAAGTAGCCGTTGAAGAGTGCATGCAATGTTTGATATATATAAAATAATTTGTCAAAGGTTCGGGTTTTTTTTTGTAAAAATGCATAATTTTTAATTCCTTCAGAGCCTCCAAAGGACCTCTGTTGTATGTGGAGGCCTTCGGAGGTCCCGAGCGCACATGGCCTATGTGGCACGCCACGTAAGCCTTCAGAGCTCTGTTCGGAGCCGGTTGGAGCGGAGGGTTCGGTTCTGTGTGCCACGTGATCCTTCGGAGACCTCTTCGGAGGCTGTTGGAGATGCTCTTAGTGTCGAATCTGAACATTGTTAACGAGCTTACTGTTTTTATCTTGTGATTATGCTGCAGGAGTCATATGGAAGGGGGACAGTCTGATCGACGGGGTTCCCAAAACCCTAGACATGTTGCGGTCCAAGGTTTGTTCTTTGATTGGTATGCTAATTTTGTTTTTTTTTAATCAGAAATATCCCTGGTTTCGAAGTTGATCGATCAAGTGGACGAGAAGAAAAGGTTGATTGTTGAATTTGGATGTGGATATGGATTCTTTGGTTTCTGAAAAATTCCAATTGTAATTTTATTTTTCAGGGAAAGAGATTGGTTTTTGTAACAAACAACTCGACAAAATCGCGGAAGCAGTACGGAAAGAAATTCGAGACATTGGGTCTCAACGTCAGCGAGGTTGGCTGAATTTTCATGAGTTTGTTTCTTTATGTTCACTTGGTGGTGATTAACGGGTAATTCTTTTAGTAGCATTCATGTAATAGTGGTTGGTTCTTTTAGGAGGAGATCTTTGCTTCATCTTTTGCTGCAGCTGCCTATTTGAAGTCAATTGACTTCCCTAAAGATAAAAAGGTACCTATGCAACTACGCATTGTGAAATTGCAAAGATTAATGAAGCAAACCAGAATTACTGTAATTTAGTGATCCTTAATCATTTACTTCTATTCTCTAACCTTACTATTACTTGCTAGCATATTTAGAGTTAACTAATGTGAAATTTTCATACTCTCTCTTGTTCACCGACTCTATAATTCACGTAGATGAGGATCTGATGAGTGGATCTATAAGATGAAAACTTGATTGTGCATCATAATTTCAAGAAAGAGAAGGTTTTATTTGACCCACAACGAAGAAATGGATTCCACCATAGACAGGGAAGATAAAATTAAATAAAATTTTGGAACTTTTCATTCAAGAGCTAAAAAGGATATTGGAGAAAGCATTTCCGTGGCAAGGCCATGTGATCCATGTTATATCTTGCTTTCGATATAGATCATGGCCTAACTATAATTTCTGGAGAAGTAGATCTGGTTGCACTCATTAGGATGTGGAGCTCATCAATTTGAGTGAAATAAAGGGGAGACAATCTAAAACCTTTTGTCTTTTTACATAGATTTCTAAGCACCCTATTTGAGGCATGGGGACTTACTAAAAATTAGCCTTCAAATGTTTTTGAGAATCCAAAATAAATATAGGTACCCGAGGTCCTATTCTTATCTCTTGGGATGTAATACCGAACTCATAGAAGACTCATTATGAATAAAAGCAAGTAAAGGATCTGTGAGAGACTCAAGATCCCACATAAAAAGAAGAAACAAATGTGCATCTTCACGAGAGAGAAAAAAGAGATGAAATGTGAGAGTAGGCTGGGCTGGTTACAATAGTTTTGGAATGGGTTGAGGAATTGTGGCTGCTTAGAAAGTTTTTCCTAATATTTATTTTTTCAATTTATTAAAATTTAAATTATTATTCTCTCCTCTTGGCTTAGAAATATAGATAGATAGGAGATTTGGAAAAGGGGTAAGAAACCGTGGTTGCTCGGAATGCTTATTCTAAGTTTGAAAAAAAATGAATATACTAAAGTTATAAATTTAGTTTTTCACTCCATTGCTGGTAATATAGATAGATGGAGATAAGTTAAAATTAATCAACTTTATTTTATTCCTTTTTTCAGTCGCTTCCAAGCCAACCATACTCTTATAGTCTTATGAGCAATGGGCCTGTGCAATAGACAAGAACCACAAAAGAAGAAAGAAATGTGTATCTGATGAGAGAGTAAAAGTGGCGGGCGAGAAATCATGGCATTTCAGAATGCTTATTCCTAAGTTGTAAAACCTTTAATAAAAATTTAGTGTTTGTCTCTTCTGTTGGCATAGTAATATACGAGCAAAGGAACCAAGTTCAAACAAAATAAGAAAAATAATGTGTATCCAATTTGATGAGAGATAATAAGCTGAGGTGGGGGAGTGGTTTGGGGGCGGTTACGAGAAGTTTGAAATGGGGTTGAGAAACTATGGTTTCCATTTTTTTCAAACTTTTATAAGTTTGAACTGAACTAAAATTGATTTAATCTCTCTCCTTCTATTAAAATAGTATGACCACTCATAAGAAAATATCTAAAACATCATATGCCTAATGCCTCATCTAATTTTCAATCACATCTACTTACTTGAGCTATGTGGATCTTAATTTGAGATCATGTTGATGCCATCTTATCTTTCCCCATTATGTTTTTTAATACATATGATGGATGCCAATATTATAAATGTGTGATTGAATATTTTTAATCGAATACTCTTGATTAGCTAGTTGATGAAGTATAATTTTGGATGCCTTGTATCATATATGTGATGATCATGGTGCGGTTGCACGCGATTAGTGAACCTAAGTCTCTGACAATTGACGTCAATGATTACGGATCCTTGGAAATTATCTTATCCTTTTCTAATAGATCATCATGAACCTTGATCATTTGTTAGGAATTCTTGTTGCGGATCTTCAACACTTGGAACACAATCGTTACATTGTTAATCTAAGGAACACCTCATTGGAACTTACTTCCATTATATAAGATGCTAGCCCTTTCAACTCTTCCTACATCTTTCCAAATACATCATTCATTTTCTTCTTCAAGAGTCAGATTTGGGCATCTTCTTCTGGTAGTTGTAACATCCACTCGATAGCCTCAAAACATGCCTCACATGGGTCACTCAAGTTGCTTTGGTACTAAATGACTTAGATATGATCTCAAATATTGATTCCTTAAGATGAAATTCATTGAAGAGCATACTTTTAGAAGATGAAACACTAGTGAAGAAAGTTCGCTCAAATGATGATCAAGATGTTCACATGGAATCCACCATGCAAAAAGAAGATTAAAAATTGAACTTTTGCAACTTCTTATTCAAAAATATAAAAACTGCAACGGAACACGTTATTTAAAGCATGCTTCGAATGTTCGGCTGCATCCAAACTAGTTCATTGAGCTTGTTTGGGTTTCAACCGATCCGATCTGGATCCGGTTCTATTGAATCGGGTCTGGTTTGGATCTGTTACGATCGAGCTGATCCGAATCATATCATATTTCTTTGTTCATGGGTCACTTAGTGGTTCCATGACTCCCATTGACTCGGGGGAATATGGACTTTGGATTTTTTGGAGTATGGCTCAGGGGATCAATCATGCGTGGGGTTCATGGGAGATTCAATAGAGAAGGGAACATGCCTTGACTATAGTGTGATGCAAGCACAATGACGTGTGTCTGTTTTGTTGCGTCAGTGGCCCCAATCCATCATTTGGAGAGCCCGAACATCCAGTAGATTGTGGTGTGTAGCTACAACGTGCCCTACACCTCCGATTTCTAGCCTCCCTTGATCCCTTCCATTTTTCATTTTTCTCATGCGATCCATTTAACTTTGGCTTTATCTTCTTTTAGCTCGTGTTCCCGAACCTTTTTTCATTTATGATCCCTCTGCCTTTACTCATGTGACTCCCTCACTCAGTAGTTCCCCCTATATAATGCATCCTTTATAAGTGCACCCCCCCACCCCCCCCCTTTCTCCATCAGGCCATCCATCGAGCGACGAACAGCTATTAGTCTATTACTAAACCCAATCCACATCTCTTAAAGTTCTCTCATCACTAATTGAATTTTCCCGTAAGTCGTGGTAAGCTTGTTTTTTTCTACTTGAAGTCTTGAGTTTGCTTAATCATTGTTAAAACAACATGTTAGATGCACCACATGACTACTAATTTGAATCTCCTATTTGCTCCTGCATAAAACAAGGTCAGCATTGTTTCGTTAATTATCTATAATTTTATTGGGTTCAAAGTAACCTATTAGGAAATTTCTATGAAGGCCGCATCATAGAAACTGCTTATTCAAGTTCTGTAGCGTGAAATTTCTGTAGTTCAATGTCCTTTAATATTGGTACATGTAGCTTTAGGACCTTTATTTACTTGAGATGTATTGAATGAAATGGAAAAATAAGGGTACATAAGAAAAATGCAGAAAGAACCTGCTTGCCTCAAGTTATCTGTTATCTGCTGAAGAAAGAACCTGCTTGCCTGAAACTTCTGTATCTGCTGAAATTTCAGGTATACGTGATAGGTGAGGATGGTATTTTGAAAGAGTTAGAGCTTGCTGGATATCAGTATCTCGGCGGTCCGGTATGTTTATGATTTGTCTGCATTTCTAACACTATAGACAGAGGTGTTTTGTGAATGGAAAAAAATCTAATGAACATTCAGTTGTATTAGAACTTCACTTTTAGTCATCCATTTAAAGTCTTTCCAGATATGTTCCATACTCCAGTAGAACAAGCTTCCTGTGACTTAAAGTAAATGACTGCAAATTACCCTTTTGTGACAGAAATTTACAATTCAATTTACTTATTCAAGGTCTTCTCTTTTCATTTGAGACAGCCCGTGTTAGTTTTTTTAACTAGAAGAGTTTAAAATTTGAGATGAGTCTCACAGAGAAAAGTTCACTCCAACATATATATTAGTTTATGGTACCATAAGTTATGGTACATGACTAAGAGGGAAAATTTGCCCTTGCGTTGAAAGGAGAAGGAATGAGTTTCATGTAGTATCATTTTATATGTGGCAGCTCCTTTTTACTTTTGACAGGTATGCTATTATAGTGGCAATCCACAGTATGCAAATGCATCAAAGGAAAAGAGCTCACAAACTTCATAATAGAGTGGCTGGAAAAGATTTCAACTTCCAAGAACTTCACAAATCTATTATGATCCGATTCATTTAACCATTCTCTGTTCCTGAAAGAGTGGTGCATGATACAAAAAGCGTTGTTTTATTGTTCACTTCCCAAAACAAAAGTTTCCTTTATATTTCCTAAAAAGAAGTATGCATAGTTTTGTAGATTTAGCTTCTATCATTGACCACCTTGCGAAGGTCAAGATATAGAAAATTTTCCCATCTTACTGCTATCCTAATTCACAATTTCTTACATCTGTAGGCTGTATATTGGTCCTATGATGGTATGTTTTAGTGTGTCTTTCATTATTGTTAGATGTATACTCTTTCATGTAATTTCTATATATTTTGCCTTTTGCCCTCGTACAAATGATTCAAACCTTTGGCTTTCTCAAAGTCGTATGGTATCAGAGTCACGATTTGTCATCCTGGCCAGCCTCAACACCACCGGCCTCCTTCACTTCCAGTCTCCGCCACCGCTGGCTTCCTCCGTTCACCGTCCTCCAACATCATGGCTCCATCCTCGAGAGCATGTGTCTCTTGCAATGCCGATACATCCACTTCTGGCCGCGTCTACCATCTAGCCTCCATCCTTTACGCGCCGGCCCGACACCATCGACCTTCTTTGTCTCTAGCCTTGACACCATTAGCTTACTCTGTCTTTGACCTTACTGCTATCTTCTTACTCCACTTCTGATCGGTTAGTTGAAAGCTTGACACGAAATACGGCATAAAAAATCGAACAACATAGAAACTGTTAGGATTTTCCGATATTTCGCGAAATATCGCGATATGTCCACGAAATATTTCCATCTCCACGAAATATCGCAATATCAGCACCAACACAAAGAGATTTTGTTGATATTTCGTGAAAATTTTGCAAAATGACACCGATATTGTGGGACTAACTGGTTATAAAATGTCATTTTATTTAATTTTTATTTTCTTCATTTACTTTAAGTTATATGTAAATAAGCAAATACCCCCCCATTTGATTTCAATAAAAATATCCAAAAAATCAAAAAGTATACTTTCAGTTTTAGTAAGAGAAAACAATTTTCAGGATTTTTTTTATAAAATCTGCATTGTGAGAAAAGTGATTAAATCAACTCCTTTTTAGCTCAAAAAATTCTACAAGATGTAGAACTACAAATGCATATAGAAAACCATGATCCGTCTATGGAAAGTTTGAATGAATAAAAACTTTTCTATATAAAAACTCTTTTTTCCAGACTTAGTAAAACAAAGTGTTATATTTCAACATAATTTTTGTGCATTTTCAAACTTGCATAACTTTCTTGTTTTAAGTACGCTTTCACAATCGTTTGAAAAGATTATTTTAACAATCAACTAATCTTTATTTTGAAAATATTTTTATCCACAAAAAAGATTAAAAGGTATTTGAAAAATATATATTAAAACCGGACTAAGCAAGATTGCACAAGACTCACAAACTCATTACATTGAATACATGCTATGTGAAGCTCTACACCCTTAGATAGGATACAAATATTATTTTAGTGTTCCAAAGTGTGAATCTATGCTTGGTTTATGACTTTTCAGAGTTTCACTAAAAAATTCCATCGAAAAATTAATATTTCCCCCATTTCTACAAAATTGCGATATTTCCACACTGTTGAAATATTTCCACGAAATATTTCCATATCCAAAGGGGTGAAATTTCAACCGAAATGAAGATTTTGAACCTTGATAGTAAGTTAACCACCTGAATGTTGTTCTGTGCAATGTTTATCATTCTTTCCTCCAGTTAATTTTATGCTCTCACAAGATAGCATCATATTGAATTGGTTGTTTCATTTCAGCTCTTTACCTTATTATTTGTGCTACAGTGGGAATGCAACTCCCTATATCAAATTTTGCCTTCTACGCTCTCCTCTCTTGCCAAGTTGGTCAGATTTTCGTCACTAATCTTAGTGGATTCACACCAATTCGACGGTCGTTCAGAAAAGATCTTCCCTAATAGTGAACCCCATTTTGCTGGGATAAGACTTGGATCATGACAAGATAGCATCACAGAAATGAGCAAAATGTAGATAATGTGGAAATTTTTCTCAAGAACACTTGACTAGGTACTTATTCTTGATCCTTTTTCATGGACTTGCGGCATCCAATGTGGGGTCTATCCATTCCTTGGTGTCATGCACAAATACGTATATACATATGTGGTCCCGAGCATATTTTTTGGCCTGTATATCATTTTGAATTTTATATAGAGCACTGAGCATTAAAAATTGAAGTTTAACACCATTATATGAGAGACCTACAATTGTTTAACACATGCACACTAACACACAACTACGCATATGCGTAAACATACATAAATATAGATATATACATCTATATGTTCCATTTTGTATGCTTCACCTTTTAATTTATGCTGATAATTCACACCTTCAGTTGTGGGCATAACTGTGGACAAGGAGACTATAACATGCAGTTTGTTTATCTTTATTTTCAGGAAGATGGCGAGAAAAAGATAGAGCTAAAACCTGGTTTTTTCATGGAGCATGACGATAATGTATAGTTCAACTCTTTTCTGGTTCCAACTTCCAACTTTGTTATCTGGTTTCTTATTTTGCAGAGGGTCCAAGAAAATTTTCTTTCACCATCTCCATTCTATACTTACATGCAAAGTTGCTTTCTATTGTTCTTAGGTAGGAGCTGTTGTGGTTGGATTTGATCGTTATTTAAACTATTATAAGATTCAGTAAGTTAGCCTCTCTCTTTCTTGGACTTGTTAATCTTATACTATTTTTGAAGCATGCGCACAAGCACAGATAATATTTGTACCTAACTTGTCATTTGATTCCTGCAAATTTTTTTTGTCATTTGATCACTTTTGCACTGTCTGGATAAGATTAGATAATACTCACATCCATGTCTACATGTTATGATTTTTCATTGCGTTTATGTATCTGATTTAAGCCTTGTTTTCTTTCTGAATCTTTAGCAGGCTACGATTTTCTTTTGGTATAGTCACCGTGGAGTTTATATACTGCTATTTCTAGCTCGACCTCTTTGAGCAATACCATATCGACCATCCAATCATCATTTGATAAATTTAAAACTGCTAACTTTACACATCACAGTATCTTTTGAGCATTGTCAAGTATGCACTGATAAGAAGAATATGCCTTTGAGATCAGTAACTGCTTCCCTGATGGATGTCACATTTGGGATGTATTTGTTGCACACTATATTATGCTCCTGCAAGAGCTTGTTTTTGCTTCCAGTTTCATTATAGACCGAAATAAGCAATAAGAAACAAAATTTTGGACTTCTTATAACTGATTATTAGTTTCTGAGATGCAATTTTAGTGTAAGTAGTTTTCTCATGGCAAAGTTCTAAGTATTTTCCCTTGCTACATTTAATGTTGGTTTCATTAATACTCATATATTTAAAGGGTATTCTTATAACTGGATTGGTTTGAAGAAAGAGTTTTGATCCACTTAATCATTGTTACCAGATTTGCATTGTCTGTAGAAAGTTCTTTCCCTCCTTTATGGAAGCTAGTTTTTTCTTTTTTCCTGAATAGTTTGAATACTGTTTATACATCATATACGAAGAACAAGAGGGTATCCTGATTGGAGAAATTAAGCATCTAAGTCATTTTATCTATTTGATTGCTGGGCCATATGCTTTTGTGTAAGGTGTTTGTAACTGTCAGGACAGTAAATAACAATCCACAAATCACCTTGTGCTGGGTCCTGTCAATAAATTATCTCATTTTTATGACATTTTTTTTTGTGTATTGTAGATAAGAATGACAACTACATATAAAAGCCATCTGTCACTTTTCTTTTACATGGTCAATAAATGCATGTTTCCGAGTATTTTTAGGATCTTATAGGATGTGCATTTTGCTTTTCAATTATGGCAGGTACGGGACACTTTGTATTCGTGAAAATCGTGGGTGTCTTTTTATTGCAACAAATCGTGATGCTGTAACTCATCTCACAGATGCTCAAGAATGGGCAGGTTCTCTTCTACAGCTTAACCTTTATATCTTCTCTAGAGCTTAATAGTAAATTTTTTGTTCAATGAATGTATTAGGCTTCATATGTATGTCAGGGCGTGAAAAAGTTGGTTCATTTTTTGGCTTAGCTCACATGTTGCGGACTGTGTCAAGAGCTCCATTTTGCATAGTATCCACTAGTAACCTTTGATGTTCCTTTGTGTAGTTGGTCTTTCATGTGGACTAATATGTTCTCTATAATGGAATTATATATGGGTTTTTTACAAATTGACCCCTACAAACTACTCTAATTGCGTACTAACCCCTGTAAACCTTATATTTGCATATCGACCCTCCAAAACAAATAAAGTTGTGCATATTTACCCCTCCATTACTATCAATCAATAGAAAGTGACTTAAACACGGTGGGCTTCTAACCTGAGGTTCAAATATCCATTTTACCTATGCTCAAAGGGTGACTTACCACCTGCATTGACTAATTTCAGTTGTTTTCAATGTGCGTACCCTAACCCTAAATCCACTCCGATCTCCCCTCGATACTCGTCAAGCCCTCCACACTTGTTTGAGAGTCCTCCATGCTCGTCTGATAGGTTTGGCAGCCCTCATCGTTTACACCTAACAGTCAATAGGGAAATATTCTTAGTATGTTCATCATTTTGAGACAGTATTTAACCGGAGGGGTGAATATGTACAATTTTATATCGTTTGGTGGGTTGATATACAAATGTAAGGTTTCCATGGGTTAATATGCAATTAGACTAGTTTGTAGGGGTTGATTTGCAAAAAATCCATTATATATATATATATATATATATATATATATATATATATATATATATGAAAAAGGGTCCCTATGACATATAGTCATTTCACGACACATGGCACTTAGAATGTGCTGGTTTTTATGAGGATAATCTCCCTACTTTAGATAGAACATCCACAAAAAGTTAGCACATTCTAAAACTTCTAGTGGCATCAAATACACTTTTGTTTAACGGTTAAAATGAATGGCCAATAAAGTTTCTAGCATTTGATGCCCCTAGAAGTTTTAGAATGTGTTGATTTTTTTGTGGGCATTCTATGATTTCTATCTAAGATAAGGTGATCATCCTCATACAAAATCAGCACATTCTAAAAATTGTAGTGTCACTAATCCACCATATGTCATAGGGTACTCCCTACGACATTGTCATATGAATCCAGCCCTCATATATATATATATATATATATATATATATATATATATATATATATATATATATATATATATATATATATATATATATATAGAGAGAGAGAGAGAGAGAGAGAGAGAAATGCTATAATGCGACATGCGGTAAGTGCGGCACTGTACCGTAGCTGTCTGATGCACTGCTGCGTGCATGTGATGCACGCAGCGCGTGCATCAGACAGCTGCGGTGCAGTGCCGCACGCACCGCATGCCGCAGCATAGCATGCCCCTATATATATATATATATATATATATATATATATATATATATATATATATATATATATATATATATATATATATCACTGAAAGAAAATGTTACCAGCTTTGTGAGTTTAGTTTTTGAATATGAGCCATCTTTCTGTATGATTATAATGTACAAATAATCCATCTTATTTTACTGGCAACTCTCCTTTATTGACAAAAATGCCATTCCGTAACTTATTTCTTCTCCTTCAGGTGGTGGTTCCATGGTTGGTGCAATTCGAGGCTCAACTCAACGGGAGCCATTCGTTGTGGGGAAGCCCTCGACATTTATGATGGACTACGTATCAAATAAGTAAGGCCACAAAAGTTGTTCTTTCTTGTTGCTTTAAGAATAATTTATACTACATTTAAAAGGAAAACAAAACGTCAAAGAATAAGAACTGATTCTCAAATGCTTGAAGTGTGATGAGGAAACAATGGAAACTGATACAAGAATATATTAGGCTTTTATCTTGTTAAGCATATTCTGGACACCTTCAGCCCTCATATCTTGGATAGGCAATGTCAAATCTTAGCAAGAACCCACATATTTGTTAGAACTAGATCACCCTCATACTGAAAAACTAATTTGTTATATCACCGTAAACGTTATCCCCTCATAATGGTGTTTCACTTTGGCGCTTTGGCTTATTTGTGTCATGAAAATGAATGCAAATGTCAATATCGAAAATTGTCTTTTACGTTCTTCGTCTAGACTCTTCATTTGTCTAAAGGAACCATGGAGGGTTGCTCCTAGTTGCATTAGCTTAAACTACATACCTTATAAAGTAGTTCTCCCTACCCACCAACAAGACTTCTAGGTTTCTTCGTAGGCCCCTCTCTTGCCAAGTTGCCATGGTCGAATTTTTCGACATTTATATGTGAAGATTGGTGTTGGGTTTGCAACTGATTAGAAAATTCTCATCACTGTGAGTGTCCTCCATAGTTGATCCCAAGGCTTGAATAATGATGATGGTGATCATCTTTCAAAGTTGTGAATCAAATGTATAGGGAATAAAGTATAAATGTAGGAAACAAGTACAGTGACATGAGCAATAACATGTGTGGTTCTGTAGGACTGAGTATGTTCGCAATTTTGATATCAAACCCAATAACGAGAGGTGCACTTCAAAATAATTATTTGAGCATATTTTAGGAGACCAAGCATGAAGGATGTAAATGCCATCTGACTGTTAAATTTAAGTAATTCATGAAGAAGCCACTCAATTGAGGAAAGATAGTATTATATGTCACTAACGAGAGGTAGGGTTCGGTTGGAGATTAATCAATTCAATTGTGATGGAGTACTGTAGAAAATTATCTGAACATATATTTAGGAGATCAAACTTGGAATATCTAAAGCTATCTGAAAGATGAAATTGACTAATTCATGAGGAAGCCACTCGATGGAGGAAGGATAGTATTGTGATCATTTTGGAGAATTAGGAGTAAATTTGAATTTCACTTTGTTCTGTAATGCGGGGTTGTTTAGGGGAATATTTTCAGGAGTTTTGGAGAGTTATGGTAAATCATATTTTTGAATTAAGAGTAATTAGTTTCACATTTTTAGGGAAGTCTTCTTCTAGAAAATTTTGTACTTGATGATGGTGAGTAGTATTCCTACTTTGAATATAGTCTTACTCCTATATAGAGGTACAAGAAAACAAAACAAAAATCGTAGCTAAACCTGACCATCAGCTATTGAACTGTTAAAATGGGGTGCATACAATGCCTCAAAACTCACAATAAACATCTAAACCCCATACTAAAGATGGTCACATTCAAAACAAGGTGAAAACATGCTGCAAAAATCACTCTTCAACATGTTTCTATATCCAGTGCAACTTTTAGTTGCGCATGTGGTAATTCTGTTATTTTCTGAAACCGGATGCATTATAGGTCACCAGTAGCTGGTCTATAACTTCCTAGTCATTTGTTTATGGTGGGGCATTTGGCGAGAACGCAATTCTTAAATCTTCTCGAGCAAGGATTCTTCTATTGAGGTGATGTGGAACAAGATTATTGTTTTAGCTAGAAGCTGGTTAGCTGGCTTCTCCCCAAGGCAATCCAAGGAGATAAGTCCTTTGCTTTGTAATTTATAATTTTTGCTTCTATTTTAATAAATTAGCTTGGGGTCTAGCTTAACCTCATCCTCTCCTCCCCGGAGAGGAATTACTAAAAAAAAAACTCCTTCGTACAGCCTCCTTCTTTTGCGTGATTCTTGGTCCATTGGAAATGTTATTCGATTAGCTATTCTATGGCTGAATTTTCATCTCAGTATTCCTTATAGATTCATATATTAAATGCATATCTTCTCTTTTAAAATTGAGAGGTTGGTTCTTTTGTTTATGTTCATCTAGATTTCGACCGAGTTCCAGACTTGACCTTGCTATCTGGTTCTCTCTTTGCATCATATGTTTCTATGAGGCAAAACTCATCCTTGAGTTTTGATTTGACCCTCATACATTTGATTTTATAGACTCGACTCGGCAACAAGGACCCAAAGAAAAATAAGTTCATGGTTCAAATAATGACTCAATCGGAAGAAAAATTACAAGCTTATAATAAAACCTTAATTTAATTACACATACAATGATTTTCACGATCAGGTGAGATGAAAGGGCAATGCCATGCATCTCTACAAAGAATTCCCTAGACTGCCGTGAGCTTTGACTATTGCAAAGAAGGGTCCCTCCTATCATGCGCTGACAAGTGTATCTAATTTCTTCGGTCTTGGTGGATAATGTGCACAGTAGAGAATCCAACTTCACGATGTATACCATCTTCGAATCAAGATCAATGAGAAAAAGAGTCTTCATATATTCCAAATAAGGTATCCATGTATTCCATGGATTCCTTAGCATATACGTCATGAGGCCGCATCAGTCTTTTTGAGGAACTTCAATAATTTCGCGAGAGGAAAAGTGATGCTTGTTAGGATCTTAGTCAATGATTCCATAGCATCTGCACATGTTACTTCCTCTAAATCTTCATTAATTTCAAGAAGAGGTTCACGTCACATAATCTTACTTTTTGCTTTTACAACCTTCTTTATTGGAGTCGATGTATTAACCTTTTCTACGTTTAGAGGAATTGGATGAAGAGACCAGAGTAGGAAGTACCTCTTCATAATAATTCTTAGTTCTATGCTCATGATCTCCATTAGATTGAAAAGAAAGCCAGACTCTCCAGATTGCAACTTCTCTACTTTTGTAAGCAAAGAAGATGAAGAAGGGATTACCTTTTTGGTTTGTGAAGAAATGACAGATTTCGTATCCCTCTACTTCCAACAACGTAAAGAGTTTGAGGAACTGTTTATAAGCGTCGAAGAATTTTTCATCTTGTACTGCTTCAAATGAGCATACTCTAAAAAACCATTATCAGCGGCGAAGAATTTTTCGGACTTAATGGAAGAGGCTGAAATCTGCTCTCCCACTGAACAATCTTCTCTGAATTGGACCTACATGGCTAAGGAATGATCTGCTCTGATATCAAATGACACAATGGAAACCTTGAGGGCCATAGTGTCACCATGACCAATTTACGAGAACCTCGGGGATGAGCCTCTGATGCCAGATAACACACTAAATCTCTCAAGGAAGAGGGACTCTAGTTTTTTTGCCAAAGCTCGAATTGAATTATTCAATTCATCATCAACTCTAACTACAAAACCCTCGTGCATGCTCTTAGATAGAGCTTCAAGAGAAAACAAAATATAAATCCCTACTCCTGGCCAATACAAGACCTCAA
Organism: Chamaelirium japonicum; assembly: GCA_947650365.1. Taxonomy (NCBI): domain Eukaryota; kingdom Viridiplantae; phylum Streptophyta; class Magnoliopsida; order Liliales; family Melanthiaceae; genus Chamaelirium; species Chamaelirium japonicum. Next base: position 16,271,530 of record OX393553.1, on the reverse strand, counting down.
AATAGTTATGCCTAGATATCTCGCTTGTTTAGGGTTGGTTTGGCTCTCGATGGAACAGAATACTCCATTTTAACCAAATAGAAGTGCTGGTGCCTTGTATGAGGTTATCTAGATTGGTAAGTAAAACGTTAGTAAATTTCCTAGTGTTAGTCATATGTGTATATGTATAGGTTATACATATATTTTCTTGTTTGGGACTTACACCCTACATATATGTATCCGGTATATATATGTTATTATGTTGGCATGTGCCTAATGAGAAATTAGTTCATTCTCTCCCAAAACCCTAGCCGTCACACACACACACACACACACACACATATATATATATATATATATATATATATATATATATATATATATATATATATATATATATATATATATATATATATATATATAGGGGCATGCTATAATGCAGCGCGTGCATCAGACGGCTGTGGTGCGAAGCCGCACTTGCCGCATTATAGCATCTCTCTCTCTCTCTCTCTCTCTCTCTCTCTCTCTTCTCTCTCTCTCTCTCTCTCTCTCTCTCTCTCTCTCTCTCTCTCTCTGTGTGTGTGTGTGTGTGTGTGTGTGTGTGTGTGTGTAATGCTTAGTTTAAAAGCGAGGACACTCGTGAAGAAATTCGGATTCCATCAAAAGTATAGGAACTTGGAGAACGTCTTTCATGGGCTTTTTTAAACAATCATGTATTTCTTGCTGATGATAGGTTCGGCATTCTCAAATCCCAAATATGCATGGTGGGAGACCGGCTGGACACCGATATACTGTTCGGCCAAAACGGTGGCTGCAAAACCCTTCTTGTTCTCTCAGGTAGTCCAAGTCTTAGCTTCTCTACCTTCAATAGGCATGACATAAATGTGTAGGCACTTAACAGTGTATGCATCATTCTCTTGTAGGTGTGACCAGTCTGCAAATGCTTCAAAGTCCCAACAACTCCATACAACCAGATTTCTTTACGGACAAAGTTTCAGATCTTCTTACTCTTAACGCTGCAACGGTCTGAGATCACCATTTTTTTTTTTTTTTCCCGTAAGTAATATCAAGAACGATTACGCCATTGCTGTCAACAAGCTGCCAAATTTGCAGCAATATGATGAAGTGAACCTTGAAAGGGTTCCTTTGCAATGAAACGAGTTCTCAATTTTGTGCGCGGACCTATTTGATCAAGTTTTTTTTTTTTTTTTTGCGAAAGTGAGTCTTTGTTGAAGAGAAATCACAGGTAGAGGGCTCAGCAGAAGGATTGAGCAGAAGAACCTCATTGTCATTAATCTGCCTGCAAATTGGGCTCCCTCAACAGGTAAAGGGTGCTAAGCTCTCTCTCTCTCTCTAGAAATGTGAGTTTTTGAACCATTTTTTGAGGCTATGTGCAAGGAAAAATAACTCTCTTTATGCTACTAGACCTGTCAATGGATTGGATTAGGGTATATTGAAATCCGATCCATTAAGTAAACATGTTATCAGATTCAAACTGTTATCGGATCATCAGGCCGTAAAACCCAATCCATATCCGTTTAAGTACGGATATGATCGGATTCGGATTAGAATCTGGATTGTGGATAGGAGTACATCGGACGGTTGTGATATTATTGAACATCGAATCCGCAAAAGAGCATTCGATTCTAAACTTGGGACTCGGAAAGGGCCGAGATAAAATTTGAGTTTCGATCGAGGAATCATGAGAATCTTTTTTATATTAACCCTTAGGGGTCTTAGAACTAATACAATCTATTCTAACAATGGATAAAATATAATATATTATGATATTGTTTATCGGATTGGTCAAAATCCATATCTGATTTGTTTTTATTTTTTTTTGGTTGAGGGGTGGGGGGGGGGGGGGGGGGGGGGGGGGGGGGGGGGGGGGGGGGGGGGGGGGGGGGGGGGGGGGTTTCGGGTTTTGGTAACCTTTTTCTATTTCATTTTTCACCGATCCAATCTTTTTGACTAGGGACTTAAGGGAAAGACATATTTGCTCAGGGACCTTAGACACATTACCCCAACAAAAATCATCCTCTCCTTCTACTGCAGATGACCTTGAAGGTCTAAATTTTAAGTCATAATGCAATATAAAATAAAATGGAAAATATTTTTGATGGACCGTCCAAGTGGTCAGAGGACATGGCGTTAGAGCGAGCTCTAGAAATCGAAGCAAGTGAAGGCAGAAAATTGCTATTGTTTAATTCCATATTCCCGTGAAGCATGATATCAACGGTCAGGATTCGCCGTGCACTACCATCTAAATTAGGGGTGCAACTAGGGTCGGTATGGTTGGGTTGGAGGTAAGCTAGAACAAAATCGAACCAGATCGGTTCTATATGTACCTCAATAAATGAAGAAGAAGCATTCAACAACTCGGCCGGTCGTGCGTTTCGTGCCGATCGGTCGCGCATTTGAACTAGGCTCAACCCGAGCCGGCCGCATAGTGGAAACCCGACAGCATTACCCGGCCGGTTGCATATTTCGTGCCGGCTGGCCGCGCCATTTGGACCAGGCCCGACTCGATCACGCGCCCCTGCCTGCTGTGTATGGTCAGTTTCGAATAAATGGAGGAGGGGATCTGAAGGCCCGGTTGCGCACTTCGACTCGCCTCAGACAGGTGCGGTTGATCGTGCACTACACCTCTCCTCGGATTGAGCAAGCAGGCCGTGTGTTTGTTTGCACACGGCCGTGCGCTGCATTCGTCTCGGGAAGAAGGGAAACCCCCGCTCCAAGGCAGTTTCGATATTCGCACAACGAGCTCGCACGAAAATCATGCATCAAGATCATATAGCAGCTACTTCCGAGAAACTCGGCCGGTTGACGGTTACGGGAAGACAGCCCACGTCCCGAGATCCCGGTTGACCAGCAAGGCAAAAAACACCCTGGCCATAATTATCGGGTGCCCGCCATGCGACACATCGCGCACTTGCGAGCAGTTACACAGGTCATAGGAACACGCCATCAATGTCGTCCCGCACGGAGCGTCCATCTGTCACCCCGAAGCACTATCAAAGGAGGCCCACCCCCTCAGGGAAGTGGATCCGAATTCTGGAAGAAGAGGTGCTGCCCAATTCTTTCTAGAGTTTTCGGAGCTAGAGAGAGAGAGAGAGAGAGAGAGAGAGAGAGAGAGAGAGAGAGAGAGAGAGAGAGAGAGAGAGACTTGAGAGGTCGGCATTTGGGAGGCGATCCTCCTGGGTGTAAGTGGGTCTGGATGAGAGTTTGTAACCTGTTTGGTTCGATAGTGCATTTCTCGCCTTGTCCCGTGGTTTTTTCCCTTCGACGTTGAGAGGGGTTTTCTATGTAAATCCGGTCCAGTCTAATTGTTCTTTGGATTGTTAAATTGTGCCTTCCAATCGAACCACTTCCTCAGAAAAAACCCCCAACAGGTTCATAAATTCCAAACCCAACAACCCAGATTAAAGTCAGGTTGGTTCGGTTCAGATCTTGGGTCAGCAACATACACACACATTTCATGTGAAAGCCCAACACCATAGATTGCTTAAGCTAGTAAATAGCAATTTACTAGTAAGCTAGATCACTAACCTTTCTAAATTTAAGAACCCACTCAACCTAATCGATCTGCCTAACCGGGCTAACCCAAACCGAAATATATGTAGTCTGTAGGTATAGATTTGATGCTCGGGGGTTTGGTTTGGTTCCACCGAACCCCTAACCTAGAACTCCCCGAATCCGGCCTAGCTTGCAAAATGTGGAGCCGAACCCAACCCAAAATCGTTTGAACACCATAATAAGATCGACCCATTGAGGTCGGATTTGTCGTAGCTCGGTTTGACCCGGACCAAATTTCACCCCATACTATCCAATCACTTAAACCCCTATAGTTTTTTTTGAGAAACATTAACCCCCTATAGTTAATAAACTACACTTGTCCCCCTTCAATTCAGTTTTGATTAGATAGAAATTACCAAAAGAGGAAATTTAATAGTTGACAAAAGAGGGTGTTGTGCTAACATTAAAACTATAGGGACCGATTGGAAAGAATAAACTATAGAGGGGTTAAGTGATTTTGGGCTAAACTTCAAGGGGTAAAGTGTAATTCATCGTAATTTTTTGTAGAAATATATAAAAACTTTTAATATATGAAAGAAAAAAAAATCCCAAAATGATAATGCATATCCACTATAAAAATTTAGATATTTTTTGACAAACTAAGTGCATCGGTAAAAATTCAATATACGTCATTGATAGTCTTTCGTGATATTCAAGAGACACATTGCGAAGTCGACACTAAAAGCTTGTCAGTGAAAGTATTCCGCGACGAACTTTGGTATGTCGTTCAAGAAGTAATAAATAGCAACAAGACATTACATCACCAAAAGTCATATATATTCATTGTTGAATAGTGTGTTGATATCATTGAATGAAAATAGCATGGGTATCGAGACGGACATTCGGTGACGACTATACATTCATTGCTAAAGATTATCGACTTTCAACGACGTGCCATGTTCATTGCCAAAAATTATAAACATTCAGTGTTGCACTGTTATAGTCGTGGAATGCTTGATAATGAATTGAGTATCGACTTTTGCGGACATATTTAGTTCGTCGCCAAAAGTGTTGTTCAGTTCCATGTAGTTCGTCAACAAACCATTTAATTTTTAAAATTTTAATTCTTTTTTAAATAAATATGTATACATTATACGTTATTAATCAATTCCAAACTTAAGCACAAATATCAACTTTTTCTTAACAACCCATAAATTAAATATAAATTACAATTCCAAATGTATGCGGATCACTAGATCCGCAAATCACAACATTCATAAAACATCAAGTTGATAACATAACAAAAATGCTCAGCGCACAACATCAATTGATATCACTTCCTAGTTGATCGAGCTGACACATAGTATGAAAAAAGTGGCATCTATATAACAAGACCAAAATTTATATATATTATAATTTTTAGATAAATAAAGATCTATATAAATCTCATCCATCAAAACAGAAAAGTCAAAATTTATGGATTCATACAAAGTCTTCCATAACTAGACTATTAAGAGCTGTAGTACATCTTCAAGCATAAAAGCCCATTGGTTTTGAAATAAATAAATGACAAAAAAAGAACAAAGCATCCATAAAGTTGCATAAGCTACTCTCCAGTTGAATATATACTTTGCACTTATAATTATTTCTCATTTCTTCACTTTCTTGGGTGTCTGCAAAAGAAGATCAATTTAAATATTATCACATATGTATTTTCTATTATATTTAGGGAGGAAAAAGAAGTAAAACAAATCATCAAGTGAAAACAGTATCATATTATTAGTTATTATCAATACATGTTTATAGATGAGTATGAATATACTAACCAAGAAGTCTACTCCAGATCGTCACCTGATGAACTATCTCCAGGATGGAGCGAAACCTGCCTGTGTAGTGCCTTCATCACAAATGCTTTGAAAGCCTTGAATTCTTCCATTTTCTTATTCAGGGTTTCAATTAGAGAGTTCTGAGATTCAACCACATCTGTGTGGTTCCTCACATGCTCCTCATGAGCCAAGACAAAGCAGTAATCCTAGTAGAGCAAGAAGGTTTCGGGCCGACCCCAACTCCTCTCAAGTACCCTTATCTTGGGCCAAGCACCTCAATTGACACCGATCTCCTCTTGGCTCATCGGGGATAAATGAGGTTTCGAACACCTTTCTTATACTTTTATAAAACACTCCTGTCATTTTTACAAGAAACTAAACAATTAGTTATATTAAAAAATAATATTGTAAGGATTTAACAAAAAGTCCACTTGGCAAATGAACATGTTTCTCCTTGCATATCGGATGCATCTAATATAATTCTTAGAATTACTCCAATGAGACTCTTTGTAGAAGTCCACAATATGAGGTTTTTGGCCGTCATTTGCTGCCGTCTGATTTCATTAGTCGTATGAGTTAGACTATAATTAAGTATTAGTAGCTAAATAATGTTTTAGAAACTTCACAAGACTTCACCATGATAGTCATTGTTGCTGAAAAGGACCTTGACCCGCAAGAATGATTGTAGGGTACACATGAATGAGATTTTTTTGCTTTGTTTGACTGAGCCTAAAAAAAATAATAGTAAAAAAATAATAAAATTATAGTGATATCAATTACAACTAATATATTTTCTGACAAGTAGCTTAGTGACAGAGATAACACAAAGATATTACCTTCCACTGCTCATTAGTTCATACTTGGTCGATAATGTAATTCCAATCCTCTGACTTAACCCCTCGATGTGGCTTCTTGGTTTTTGAGATCAAAACCATTCTTCAACTTCTGCTTATACTTGCGGTGCAAGACACACTTTCAGTTTTTTTTAATAAGGTTTGATATTTTTTATCAATGGCTGCTTGCACATTGGGATTAGTGCTATAATCCTTGATATCAAACTTGTTCTATAAATATAATATTAATAACATCAATTAAATACAGGTACATGCACCAAATTAAATGATTCAATAATTAAATATCATAATTATCAAAGCTCACTATATGATGACCCCTTTGGTTGAGATATCATTATTGGTCCATGTATTGATGCCCTAGAGTAGGACAAACCCAAATTGCGCTTAACATTGTATTACATATACTCTGACAACCACGTGGCATGGTGGCACCGAAAAACACTACACTGGTTGGCTATCCTTTTTTTCGCTAATGTCCACTAATCCTAACATTCCGAACAAGATTTAGACCATGTATCCTCAACGTCGAGTTCATTACCTAATATGAGTATAAACCTCCCAATGCTTGCATTTTCTTTTTTCAAATATCACTTTTAATCATATATCCTCAATGTTAGGTTTGAACCATATATCCTTAATAATAGATGAATAATTGATTTTTTTAAATATATCATTTAAAATCATGTATCCTTAATAGCTAGGGCAAATCTTGTATCTTTAATGTTAGGTTTATGAAGTTCGTAAAAAAAGTCACTGTAATAGAGTGCTTTTCGGTGCTAATCCCCCATATGACTATCAGAATGCTACCATGTTAAATATTTTTTTTATCTGTTAGTTATTTTAATTAATGGTTTTAATTATATTATTTTAATAATTTTTTTTAAATGACCTCATGGTCAGTGACGGCCTATAAAATGATTAAAGCACATGATAGACCAAGGTTCAAATCTTACATTATGTATAATATTGCCACATAGAAGAACATACTCTCATACCTTGTTCCCACTCCTGCTCCCAAACCTCACTCTTGTAGAGGAACGTGATTTCACATATCGCAGATCGCGGTTTATGTTTGTGGGAAGTGTGAGTTCTTATGCTAAAGATAAAATGTCCAAGTGTGGGCCATTGTTTTTCTTTTTGCCCATGGTAATATATAGATGGGTCGTCGGGTTCTATGTACAGTCGGGTCAGGCTCTATGTTGTACATATATATTAATTGGGCTTAGTCCCTCAATGAAGCATTATTCAATTCTCTCCAAACCCCAGTCGTCATCTCCTAACATGGTATCAGAGCTGGGTTCACCTTCTCCCCTCCGGGTGTGGCTCTTTTCGATTGTGCCTTGCTCCGCTAGCGCTTGAGGGGGGGTGTTGAAGAAGTCCACCAGTTAGTCCCACATCGGTAAAGGGGGCACCTTAGGTCCGTTTTATATACCCACTGTGGACCTTCCCTTATGACCCAGGTTTTGGGGCGTGAGGGTATCTAACAATCTAATTATGTGAGTTTACTCATCAGATTCATGCACAAAAATAGGATTTGATGTATTGGTGTGGATCTCGGTTGCCCTTTATCATCCCAACATCTTTCATGCATGCATTCATTGGACTGCATCGGACCAACTATAACTCTACTTATGAGCAGGACAAGTGGATGGGTAGGCTGTACAAGGAGTGTAAACATCAACTGGGTGTTGATGAATAAATAAAATATATATAATTATACCAACGAATACTGATGGTATAAGCAACAACATGATGCTTTGGAGGCGCGCTCTGATGCAAAATTGAAATTTGACACTACTGCACTCCTGTACTCGCTCCCACTCTTGCTTTATGTTCTGGTTACTTAGGTATTGCCATAACGGTGCAAAATATGCCCGCTACAAAGCTGAGAGAACGCCCCCCCCCCCCCCCCCCCCCCCCCCCCACACACACACACACACACACACAAAGACGGGACGCAGGTCCACGAGATTCGATTACACAACTTGCCGGGTGGGAGGCATGTGCTTTGACTTGGGATACAATCTCAATCGCTATTTCAATAAAAAAACTCAAGATAACACTTACCACCCCATCCCACTTCTCTCTCTCTCTCTCTGAGCACGGATGGAAGGGTTCGACTCCTCTCCATTTGTCACCACTCAATTTTCTATCAATTTTGTGGGACGATGAATGTCGCGTGGCATGAACGACCACGATAGTGGTGAGTGGCTGTGGTCGAGTGCTCCTTCGTTTCTGTCCAGCCCTCCTCTGCTTCCTAGCACTGTGCAACATCATCCTGACCCCAACTATCTCCCATAATTGTGTGGTATCTTCTTGACCCGAGGGAGGAAGGCCGACTGTTGGTTGATGCACCAGAGCCGAATGAGTCATCGTAGAGGTTTGGATGTACCGCGCACACAAAGATGTACATGGAGGAGGATGGATTGATGACAGTACCATAATCAGAGGGTGGGAGGGGCACTCGACCAGAACCACTCTCCATCCGCAGATATCATACCATTCATGCCATGCGATCATGCCACAAATTGACAAAAATTAAGGGGGTGACAAATGGAGAGGAGTCCAACCCCAAATGAAATGCACATTTGGATTTTTGTTCATTTAGAGGGTTTTTTTACTAAATGACATTAAAAATAAGTTATTTAAATAGCATGCTAACTTTTTTATTTTTAAAATGTGGCCTTCTGATGCACTATGATAATCATGTGGTGGGTTAGCCCCGAACAAGTGTCTCGCCACGTTGGCTGTAATTTTTCCTTTTGTGGGATCTCAATGAACCCTACATATGGGATACAAGGTTCATTAAAATAGTAAGGGAAATTTTATTCATACCTCAAAAATATATAATTAGTCACCTATTTCCAACAAACTTGAACACACCCCTTTTTTTTTAATCATACCCCATTACTTTTCCCAAAATACCCTTCCCTCTTACACCCCAACTTAAATACACCCCAGTTAAATGGTCCACCCCATCTTGATCATACCCCATTCCTTCTGGACATTGAAGCCCCATGAGAATAGGAATGTGGGGAGGGTTATTTTGATCATCTGCCATTCATTGATGGCTTGATGAGAGAGAGAGAGAGAGAGAGAGAGAGAGAGAGAGAGAGAGAGAGAGAGAGAGAGAGAGAGAGAGAGAGAGAGAGAGAGAGATGTCCCTCTTCTTTTCCTATTGCTAGAGGGGTTAGATCTCGTATGGAGGAATCCGATTGGGAAAAGTGGGATCTTCGAGCTCTGATGCTGTCTATGGAGGAATCTGATCGAGGGGAAATAAGATCTTCAAGCCATGTTGCCGATGTCGTTGCCAATGATGCCATAGCCATGCTGTTGTCACTGCTCAATTCCTTTCCAATTGCAGTCGATGCCTAAAAGGTTCTGTTTCAGGTTTTAGTTGGATGTGGGGTATAAGATAAGGGTAAAAATGATATTTTTAAATTTTTGAGTAAGTTATATGAAACGGGTGGTAAACGGGGGCTAGTTACAGATTTTTGGGGTATGAATAAAATTCCTCAATAGTAATCCACAATTTTTAAAGCCAAACCACGGGACAACCAAGATGCTAGTTTCTATTTATTTTTTTCTTCTTCTGATTTTTCATTAAACACGGGATGAAGTGTTCCGCTTTAGCTTATTTTTTCATTGAACATTGCAATTGGAATGAAGGGTTCTATTCATTGTTTTTTATTTCTTTCATTGCACAACAACCGATACCATGGAACACTAAAATTGAACATTGTATATGAGATGCAGGATCTTGTTTTTTCTTTTTTTGGACAGATTGAGGTTGGCTGTTTATTTACGGGATTCAAGTGGTTTCTAATGAACCCTGCATTCCGATTGTAGTGTTCATCGAGATCCCACAAAAAAATTTACAAGCTACGTGGCAGGGTTCTTTCATGCTGACTCGCCACATGCCTGCTAGAGTGTGTCAGAATCCCACTCCAACTCCCAAACCTCTCTCCCATAGAGGGAGCGTGATTTCACATTCCACGGATCGCGATTTATGTTTGTGGGAAACACATACAAGTTCTCATGCAAAAGATAAAATATCCAAGTGTGGGTCATTGTTTCCCTTTTTATCCAATTATGTGAGTTTACTTATCATATTCATGTATAGAGAGAAAATTTTGATGCATTGGTGTGAGTCCCTATAGCCTTTCCATAACACGCGATCTAGTGT
>OX393553.1:16065010-16260669 GCA_947650365.1 Chamaelirium japonicum | reverse complement strand
ACACTAGATCGGGCGTGTTTTCATTATAGTTTTTTTGTTTCAGTAATTTTTGTTTTTAATCTAAAACTCTGCATTACATAAGAATTACTGAAAAGTTTTGTGGTTGTTCTAGAAATTCTGACCTAACATGGAGGATGCTTACTTTTGGGGCATTTTTTTTCATTTAATTTTGAAATTTTAATCCTAGTTCAGGTTCTGTGCCTCAGGTGTCGGCTTTGCAGCGCACAAAATTTTTTTCCGCAGTTGCTCAAATTCACTGAAACCGGCAGATCAAATTGCCAAAATGTTTATAGTGCCGGGCTTTATATTACCGAATCTGTAGCACATCTAGTTTTGGAAATTTAGCATCTCGGTCCTTCTCGGGATCCTTTTGTTATTATAGCTCATCTAGATTCTAATGCCAGCATTGCGCTCTAATATGGCTGATATCCCAAAACACCTCCACCCATCCACACACTCACAAGAAGGATTAAAACCCACAGCCCATGACTAGATTCTCTTGGTAAAGCACCAATATGTCTAATTCCAATATGCAATTACGTGTATATCTAGCTGTATGTTGAGTCCTTCATAGCTATTTGGTGGATCTTCTAGCTATAGTGTGGAAAGAACCATTCATTCACTTATCTATCTCAGTAAATTGTGTACTCAAATATAGTTTACATACATCATAGGCACAAACAGGCGTACGACAATTGGGGAGAAGCTTGGATGAAAGTCTCGTACGAAAGTATGTTGTATAATTTTAAGAGTGATCAACATCACTATAAAGGATATACTCATGCATCTATCAACCTCCTTATAAACTAAACTGCTAAACTTCATTAGAAACACAAATAAATGGAAAACTAAAATTAATATTAGATAAATTGAACTGCTTGGCTTCATTTAGAAGCACAATAAACCTATATGATCATTTTAAGCTATCAATTGCTTAAAAATAATGGAAAATTTTTATCATGACTATCGTTTACCATGATCATTTAAAAGATTATAAAAATCAATAACTATCGTCCTGCAAAGACAGTGGATATAACACAGAAGGATTAAATGAATATCTTATATCATCTTGATGTTTACACGACACATTTCAAAAACTAAGAATGGCACAAAATCCAAAGTATGTAAAAGTCTGGATAAAATCACCTCTTCGTAGCTCTCCCTTGCTCACAGTCTTGGCCTTGACCACAAATATGAATCCTCCTACTACTAAGGATTAACTTGATGCCTCCGGCTCCGGTAACTTGCCTATTTCTATAAATTCTATCATATCATTGCCCAATCGATCTCATCTATTATACCAACCTCATCAATATTTTGTATCTCCTCGGTTATGTGAGAAGGATGCTGGTTGTCGTAGACATCGGTGGTTAGCTCCTCCATGAGTAAACTCACATAATTTGTGGGAAAAGAGAGCTCAAGTGGACGTGGTCGGCGAACCAGTGATTGGAGACGAGGAATCTAAGGAAAGTGATCTTTAATAAATCTTATGGGAGAGAGAAGAGAGAGAGAGAGATAGAGAGAGAGAGAGAGAGAGAGAGAGAGAGAGAGAGAGAGAAGAGAGAGAGAGAGCATGATTGGAGACGGGGGGGCGGGGGGGGGTTCTGAGGAAAGCAATCTTTAACGGATCTTATGGGGAGAGAGAGAGAGAGAGAGAGAGAGAGAGAGAGAGAGAGAGAGAGAGAGAGAGAGAGAGAGAGATGAGAGAGAGAGAGCAATGTAAGCGCCCTCCTAGATGATTTTGAATCCAAATCGCCTAGGCGACAAGTTAGGTGTGCAGATATTATCGTGTGTGCAATGTGTAGTGTCTCCTCTCCTCGCATAACTCCCAATCGCGTAGGCTCCGCCTAACGGACTTAACTACAGTGGTGTGTGTGTGTGTGTGTGTGTGAGTGAGTGAGAGGAGAGAGAGAGAGAGAGAGAGAGAAGAGGAGAGAGAGAGAGAGAGAGAGAGAGAGAGACGAGAGAGAGAGAGAGAGAGAGAGGATGGTAACTCATTCCACTAGAAATGAGTTATGTTTCCATTGTTTTTAGGTATTAAATCAATATCTACTATTTTGACTTAACATAAATCAACATCCCAAACACGAAATTCATGTAAACCATGCTTTAGCAGAAATCCACCCTTGAAATGTTAGGTTCTAGTTATGAAGTCGACATCTTGTATGCTAACCAATGTTGCCAATTGCGATGTGCGATCACACAACTCTACATATGCTGATCACATTTGTGTCCACATGTGATTGTCCGATCGCACATCCCTTTTGTATTTTTTTTAAATTTGAAAAAAGTTTAAAGAAATCAATTCAAAAAAAAAAATCAGAAAATGAGAGATTTGAAGAAGGGGGGGGGGGACGAATCTATACTATAATATATGACGGGGGACCTGTACATGGTACCCCCGGCTATTTAAAAAAACCCGTATTTCTTGCACCTCCCTGGGCACCACGTGGCACTCTCTTTGAAACCACTCGTGCTCACTCTCGTCCGAAACTTGCTCGCGCTCTTTCCCTACGCTCTTGTCTTGATTGCTTCCTTTTTTTTTTTTTTTTGCTTTTTTGTTTTGTTTTTTTATTTTTTTGTTTTTTGCTTTTTTTGCTTTTTTTTTGGGGGGGGGGGGGGGTGTTCGCTGTTTGTTCCTGGCCTTGCCCGGGGGGTTCGCACTAGTAGGTTAAAAAAAATAGCCATTGGGGACGCACATTGAAATGTGATCGCACACCTCCAACATTTATAAACTAGATGTTGGAGTGCATTGTTACACATTCACATAACTTTGTGCAATCAGACATAGATTGCCGCACTGCACACCTCCAACATCTATAAACTAGCCTTTGGAATGTGTGGTCGCACATTCGCATAAGCTTGCGTAATCACACACATAGGTTGCGCTACTGCCCATGTTCCTATGCGTGTTCTCCGTGTTCACACAACCATTACCATGGTTGTGCATTGCATAAACCACCACATATGCGCATATGCGGTCACAAAACTTTAGAACTTAACGTTGCCGATTTCAGTGAACAACGTGAATAAAAATTTCTATTGACGTGGAGGCGATCACTTTTTAGTGCCGCCATACCGATGTGGTGTGTTTAGAACTTAGAAGTACAAAATCCAAATCAGTTGTAGATTATAGTTGTGTAATTAATTCTTTGAATAAAGCCAATAAAAATGGCCATTTTTTTATATTTTGGACTTCTGGAAAATGTAGGCATCCTGTTTCAATTTTGTTCTCTGGTTTATAATTTTGGTCTTAGACATGAATGGATTCTTCTATAATGTTGCCTTCTTTCCTCTTTTCCAAGATCTTGGAGGGCTGCTTCCTTGTTGTATTATTATAAACTGCAATAAGGTAGGCTTTTCTACCTGCTCCAACTCATCTCTATTTTTCATTTGAGGTCCTCTCTTGCCATGGTTGACATTTCATTTACGACTCATTAAATATCCCAGAATTTAATGGATTACACTTTGATCTATAAAAGCCAATCCGATGTACATGGGGTAAATCTTGCTGGTAATGCTTCTACAGTTTTTTTTTAAAAAAAACAACTTATTGATTAGTGGTGGTGCTAAGGTTTTTGTTGTTGTTGTTGCACTTCCTTTCTATGGCTCTAGTAAATTGCCCATACAAGTGTGACCCGTCTTTTTAAATTGTATAAGTTGTTTGAAGTGTACTATTATCTGGTGAATGGGGTTTTCCCCATTGTTGTCCCTCTCTAAATTTATGCTTCACATGCCGATTCTAATTAGTTATTTTCATGTTGCCAGGTTAGCTGAGGACATTTTCATGTCAATGCTGGAGCTTCAGCTTGTCAGTCCTTTAGTGCTGTATTCACAACTGGTGCACTTGTCAGAGTTAACCAGTTTGAGATGCTGAAAAAACGGGATGACAGAATGCAAGTGTCTGTCATTCCAAGTTGTCTTCCCCCAGTACCAGAACTGTGTCAAGGGCATATGATAAGCATAGAAGCAAAATATCATCAAAGCATCGTGCTCTTAATGTCCTTCTGGTTGTCGGTGATTGCACCTTTGTTGGTCTCCAAGTAATTTCATAACAATCACCTTTAATGTTTCAATTATTTGTTCGAAGGATAACAAACATTGTGTTTAGCTAGCTTATACTCGTTTTAACTGGATTATCCATTTACTTGATATGTTGGTTGGGAAGCCATATACTGAATCCTTGTTCTTGAAATTGACTGAATTCAGCTAAAAGACATGTTAGATAATCTTTTGGTTACCCCCTCCTTTGTCTCCACAACCCTTATCTTTTTCAACCTAAAAGACATGTTAGATAATCTTTTAATTCCATGAGCACCATTGTGTGCTCATAAAGCATAATAATGAAGACAAACTTAAGTTTCAAACAATGATAGAAGGCTTGCTTGCTGCTCCACAACAAAAACTTGCATAATGATAATAAAAAAGGAACTTTGTGGACTGAGGTTCGAATATTTGAATTCTTGTAGGCAGATTGTACAATTTTTTGTCTTTATAGCTGATATGTGCTCTAATATGTATCAACTACTTTAGATCATCTTAAAATAATCAACAAAAAAAAATAGTGGATCTAAAATTATAGGACAATCTAATATTAAGGGGATTGTTAGTAATTTCAAAACTGATATTTGCTATGGATATGAAAAATGTGTTGTATGCAATTGTTGAATTTAACCTCTCTTTGTTTTCCATTACATTGATTTTCAATTTTATTATATTTCAATACATAAAACGTTAGGGTCAATTTGACTTACCCCCCTTGTGTTAATAGGTCAATTAGACTTACCCTCCTAAAATGATATCAATTAGAGCTATCCCAAAAAACTAGAATTAACCCCCAAAAAATGACTTACCCCCCCCAATACCTATATCTGGAATTAACCCCCAAAAAATTGACTAACCCCCCCAATACCTAAATGGTATTTTAAGATACCCCCAATTCTGTCTAATTGGCACATAAAAATTTTGGGGGGGTTAAGCCAAAGTAGGGGGTGGTAACTCTAATTTATATCATTTTAGGGGAGTAAGTCTAATTGACCTATTAACACAGAGGGGGGGTAAGTCTAATTGACCCTAAAAGTAATAGAGAGATGATAGGGCACATCTTTCCAAAGTTGTCTTGGAGAACAGATCCTTGGATTTGTGAGAACAATTGCTCCCCCCCCCCCACCCTGCACGCACACACACATACATACACACACACATACAAATACATGCCTGGTTTCAAAACTTGGCCGATGACTAGTACGTACCGGTTATGGGCCCAATCGAATTGATATACCCTCTGAAACCGATACTGAATTTGTGCCGCCCGATAGCTACCGATATCGGTCCGTACCAGCCGAGTCATGCTGGTATCGGTCGATAGCTGTGAAGCACGAACACGGACACGGCGACACGACACGACACGGGATTTTCTCAAAAAACGTAGGACACGACACGGCTAGGGACACTGGCAATATATATATTATATATATATATATATATTATATATATATATATATATATATATATATATATATAAGATGACATAACCATTCATAAAACGTTAAAAACTAAACGGTCCAATCTAACATATTAAACTATGCTAGAAAGTAGAAACTAAAATACATCATCTAAACATATCATACTAAAACGAGTAATAGACAACCAAAATAGATAAACATCATACTCCGCAAAATGCATCCTAATAAAACATAAACGGTCCAAAATAGATAAACAACATCCAACAAAATGTTACAAAACAAAAACATAAACATAATGTCATAATCCCTCTTCCATATTATCCAAAACGCAAATGAAAAAAGATCTTCAATTTGCCCCAAGTATGATGGTGTCCTCTCCAATATTTTCTTCGTCTTCGCCTTCATCCGTAAAAAGCACCGCCTCTAAATCGGGTTCATCAAGTGAAAGCTCCGCAACCTCTAGAACTCCAATGTCCCCGAGAGAGTCAAATGCATCTCCTCCAATATCCCACATCTTCGTCTCTCCCTCCAAATATTGTGGGCTTCTCCTTGATAGAAGACGAAGGTTGTTGTGAACAAAGACAAGATCCTCGGCATGTTGCGGAGTCATCTTATTCCTCCGCATTGAATTAATAAACGAGTAGGTGCTCCAATTCCTCTCACAACACGAAGAGGAAGAAGGTTGCCCGAGAAGCTTGAAAGCCAAACTTTGGAGTGTAGGTGTAGAAGCCCCATGCACGACCCACCAAATCTTTGGATCCATCTCTCCCCTATCATGCAAAGAATCATACTCCGCAAATTCTTCCAAAGCCGCCGAGAACTTTGCAAACTCCACATTCAACATCCGACGCTCATCCGGACTTGAAAAGTATCTTCTAATACATTTGTTCCTCTCGGCCAAGATCTCCACATCCATATGAGGAGCTACACGATTCGAAGCCCCTTCAAGCCACTCCTTGCTATAGTACCTAAAGAAAGTAAAAGATAAATTGCTTAATTAATTTGAATTATTGAATGATGTTATCAACAATGAAATTGAGAATTAGAGATTAGAGAGTTTACTACTTTACTTTGGATTTAATGAGTGCGCTAAGCAATGAAGTGGAGTATTGCTTTTGTTCCACCTATCAACCAAAATATCATGGACCACTTCATAAAAGCTTGATTCTTCACCTTCCTTTTTCTTCTCATATCGATATATAGCCGCCTTGACCTTTTCAATCATTGTGTCCCACATGTCATACACTAGATGTAGAGACGGCTTGTCCATATCGGCAACTCTCAACATGTCATAGATGGGCTCGGTGAAAGATAATATATAATCTATCTTGTCCCACCATAAGTCATCCAACACCTTTTGTTTGACAAATTGTGCTTTCCCCACATCATCTTCTCTATACAAATCCCATTGATCACTAATCACCATATTTTGGAGACCGCACTTTATGTCATGAAACCTCTTGAGCATGATCACCACAGAAGCAAAGCGTGTCGGCAATTGCGAGCATCTTTAATTTCACAAATTCATTGAACATTGCTAGCCTCATAGAGTGGTTCATAATAAAATTCTTGATAACACTGGCATCCCCGGCAACGATAGTTATCCAACTACATTCATCATACGTGACCTCATTGGAATCTGTATTCTTCGCCGCACATATGTTCTTCAATGCAAGATTAAGAGTATGGACCACACATGGAGTCCAAAAGATGCGGGGCCATTGTGCTTCGATAAGCATCCCCGCCGCCTTACACACCGGGGCATTATCCGTGATAACTTGTACCACATTTTGAGACCCAACTTCTATAACAGTCTCCTTGATTAAATTAGCAATGTAGAACTTGTCCTTGTACTCTCCCTCGCAATTGATAGCTTTCAAGAACATAGGCCCGGACTCCGTCACCGCCATGAAGTTCACAAGAGGCCTTCTTTGAGCATTCGTCCAACCATCACAAACAATTGTTACTCCCTTCTCCTTCCAAGTAGTCTTGATTGGTTCTAACAACTTCTCAATATTTGCTCGCTCCTTTTGAAGTAAAGTGGTTCTCAACATATTATACCCAGGAGGGACAAAGCCGCTGATCGCGTTGGCGGGATTAGCAGCAAAGGTATAAGAACTCACATAATATGGATTCCTTGCAAGATGAAATGGTAAGCCCCCCGAATAAAACTTCCTAGCAATCTCCGCTCGCAATTGATCACGACACTCAATGTTCCATGCTTTTTCCAAAGCGGAGCTACCAGTCTTCATCTTCCTTGGCTCGAAACTCTCTTGCCTAAATGACGTGATGCCTAGGGCCCCTGTCCCCGTACTTGCACCCGAAGATCGAGTAGAAGCGGAAGATGGCAAAGGGACTTGCTTGGGCAATTCATTCTTCGCCTGCAACTCTGCTTGTTCAATAAGCCTTTGCATATTTTGAATTTGTTGGGATGTAACTTTCACGCATCCCCGGATTCCATGACCGGCTATCTTCAACAAATGCGCCTTTACTCTAGAATAAGAGCCCTTGAATTGTGTTTGACAAAAGATGCACCGGAAAGTTATATTTTCCCCTCCTTTCTTTTCTGCTATCTTTGTCACAAACCGCCAAAGAGGCTTACTAGGATCTTCATCTTGGGGAGTATGACTACTACCACCGGCACCGGTAGATGCGAAACTCTCTTGATCCATTTTCCTATTATTATACATTACAAAAACGTGACAAACATAATTGGAATTAACAATACATTACAATTTCAATTACAAAAAAAGCAAACTTAGAAATTATAATTCATGCAATTATCAATAACAAAACTAACAAACAACTAGTGTCAACTACGAATTAACTACTAACAAGCAATATAGAACTATAGAAGTAATTAACAAAACAATGATGAATCCGGCAATATATAACTATAGAAATAATTAACAAGCAATATAGAAGTATAGACAATTAGACAAATTTAACAAGCAATATAGAACTATAGACATATTTTTTTATGAAGCCCAGAAATTAACTACAAACAGTCAGTCCATAGTTTTTTTGTTCTTAAATGCATGATATGAATCAGTCAATGACTGATTCATGACTATGCATTAAAAAACAAAAAATTAAAAAAAAAACATTTTTTTTTTTTTAAAATATATATATATTTTTAAAAAACTCACTGTTTTATGTAGAAAAAAAAATCCGCAGTTTTTTGTTTTTGAATGCAAAAACATGAATCAGTCATGAGTCATGACTGATTCATGTTTTTGCATTCAAAAACAAAAATTCTTCAAAAAAAAAACATTCTTAAAAAAAAATTAACAATTTATTTGTTTTTGAATGCATAAACAGGTGAGAAGGAAGAAGAAGAGGATGAAGTAGGAGCAGAGGAATGAGAGGAAGAAGAGAAGGAAGAGAATCAAGAAAAAAAAAAAAATCTCTGTATTATGCTCACTGTATTATGCTCACAGTTTTTTGTTTTTGAATGCATAAACAGGAATCAGTCGTGACTGATTCATGTTTTTGCATTCAAAAACAAAAATTCTTCAAAAAAAAACATTCTTAAAAAAACTAAAATTTCTTTTGTTTTTGAATGCATAAACAGGAGAGGAGGAAGGAGAAGAGGATGAAGCAGGAGCAGAGAAACAAGAGGAAGAAGAGAAGGAAGAGAATCAGGAAAAAGAAAAAAAAAAAAGGAGAAAGGAGAGGAAGAGAAAGGAGTACCTGCAGTCGGTGGCGAGGTCAACGGTGAGGTCGGAGGTGAGGTCGGCGGCGAGTTTGGCGGCGAGTTCGGCGGCGAGTCCGGCGGCGAGGTCAGCGGCGAGGTCGGGCAGTGAGATCGCTCGATCTCGAGCAGAGCACAGCAAAGGGGCGATCGCTAGGGTTTTCACCGTTTCAGTCTTTCAGCCCGAGATCGGTTGGGGTTATTTATTTAGGGTCGGGTCGGGTTGGGTCGGGTCGGGTCGGGTACAGAATTAAAAAAAACGCCATTCCGATCCGTCCGTGTCCAACCCGAGTCCGGCCCGTGTTCGGCCCGTGTCCGAAGCCCATATCGATTTAAAACCCAATCGAGCCGTGTCGGACACGTGTCCGGGCCGTGTCCGAGCCGTGTCCGTGTCCGACACGTGTCCGACACGGGTACGGGTAGGCGGGTGAAGTGTCCGTGCTTCATAGGTCGATAGTAACATGTGGAGAAGGACATGTTTTATGGTTTTTTTTTTGCCATTTCTCTCCATTATCTCCCACCCACTAGCAGCTGCATATGTTGCAGGGTCCATGTACAACTTATATCATGTGGAGGGGGTATCATCTGAGGGATTTTGAGGGCCTTGAGGCTATGCATACCCCTCCCTCACTAATTGGTTCATATGGCCCAACACCATCAAAGAGGAGAGAAGAGAAGGAGAGAGAAAGAAGAGAGAGGACAAATATAGAAGAGAAGAAGAGAGAGGACAAATATAGAAGAGGAGAGAAAGAAGGAAAATAGAAAATAAGAAGAGAGAAGTTGAGGAGAGAGAAAAAGAAAAAATGCTAAAACTTAAACCTAAAGCTCATAAAGCATACCTTTTATTTATATGTACTATTTTTAGTTTATTTTTTCTGATTTTGTTTTGAATTTTTTTCTATGGCGGATATCGGTTTCATCTGGTATCGATCGATACTGAGTCGTATCGCTGGTACTTATCAGTCGAGCCGATTGATATCGGTACCTCTACCCGTATTTTAAACCTTGAATAAACGGGGTGGGCTGCTTTATCATAGGAGTGGACTTGTGTGAGTCAGGATAACTTGTGTAATGTCCTTTTTGAAAGGGTGATGCATCCTGTCATATCACAAAATATTATAATGTTTTAATTCATCCAAAATGCTTTATGGTGTTTGGTGCTAGAATTTTATATCTATACTTTATTCTTTATCATTGAAGGAGTCTAACATGTATTTACATTTTCAGAAAGAATTCTAGAATATCTGTATCACTATATGTTCATTAGACAGTATTTTTGATTTTTTTTTACACTTTGCCTTTTGGTATGGTTTAAAATATCGGCGATAAATAGCGATTTATCGCCGATATTTTTCCTTATAGCCAAGCGGCGATACAGTATCCACCCGGTTTCCTCTTTTTGCGCGATATCTATGAATTATCCTTGATACATCACCGATATCCCCATTTTATTGCCAACATCGCCATTTATTCGGTGATATCTTCGATATATCCCCATTTTATTGCCGATATCCCCGATATATCCCCATTTTATTGCCAAAATTGCCCTTCAACTTAAATGAAGATGTCAATAGTGGGGGGAAAAGTCACCTAAAGTCGCCCAATTTCGTATGGAGAGGGGTTTTTCTCCATTTTCTTTCTTTTTGTTTGTTTGATTTGGGTTTCTAAACGTAATCTAAGGCATCCATAACTTGTTATGGTGGATTTGGGAATTTTCTTTGCAAATTTGGGGATTTTCCAAAGCTTAAAAGTTTGGGTATTTTTTTCAAATACCTTTTTTTAATATTTATCTTAAGATTTTCAACAAAATTAGATGATAAACTTGTTATGCATCAAGTTTGATGCTATTCAACGTGTTTATCATGTAATTAACATGAAATTAATTGGGATTTATTGTAATTATGGGTTTTCATAGCTTATTATCTAGATTTTTTTATCATTTTTAGAGTGTATGTTACCTTATTGTGATTGTTTAATTCATATACTGTGTTGGAAAGTGTATGACAGTTCACAGGAAGTGTTAGACATTTTACAAACTCATCTATAGAGCCTCATTTGAGTGTCCTTTGGAGTAAATTATTGTTTTTTTTAATGTTTTTGGTCATAATGGTGCAAGGGATATACCCCCCCCCCCCCCCCCCCTCTCTCTCTCTCTCTCTTTTATTTTGCCTATTTTTCACCTATTTTTCATCTTTTTTCCAATTTGTAGTGATATTGACGATGTAAGCGATAAATCTCCTGATTTTTCCCTAGGGCACTTGGCGATAATGACACCGATAATGATAGTTAAAACATTGCCTTTTGGTTATATAAGCTTAATTTGCGTGAACCAACACGGTAGTTCTCCCTATTTGTCAATTGGCGGTTTAGGTTTCTTGGCAGGCATGTCCCTCTCTTGTCAAGTGGTCTTGAAGTTTTGGCACCAATTTTAGAGCGTAGATGGCTTATCAGAAAATCTTGTCAACCTTTTGTAGAGTCAATCCCATCTCGATGAGATAAGACTAGAATGATGACGACAACCACAATGTTGAGTTTGAATTTCGACTACACCATTCTAGCAACCAAGCAAATTTTTTTTTTTCGTAATGACCAAACTATTTTTTAAAAAGCCTTTTTATGGAAGGAACAAAAAATTTAATTAACCTTTTATTTTTAAGTAGTTATCGTGGACCCAATGGTCGAAGAACTTTATGATAATTTGTTAAGTGCTTAGAGGAACATTTATCTTTTATGAAGAATATGTACTCACTTGATAGACCAAGTATCAGGAGGTTTTGTTTAGAAAAGATACAATAAACTCTGTTCTCTTTGATATATAACTAATTTTTCGATTGATAAGAATGACCTCTACTTACGACTTGTAACAATTGACACGCTATTCCATTTTGTTTCAGCCTATTTTAGTCTACATGTCTAAGGTGGATGGGAGCTTCAAGTTCAGTCCTGTTAGTGTTAACTTTTTGACGGAGGTTGCGAAGGTTCTCTTTGCCATTGTCATGTTATTATTCCAGGTATGATAGTATTGTTTCATACTTTTACGTGCTGTTATTTGTTGTTTCCTTTTCTAATAGTTAATTGGCTCTGTAAACTAGATTAAATCCAAAGTATTTTATTTTGAACTAAATGAAATGGATATCATGTGATTAATGTATGTATTTAAAGCAGTCAAGATGGAAGGTAAACGTCAGGCATGGAAGCAGGCCAATTGGGCTCACAAAAGAAGCATGTATGTGTGTGGGTGTGTGTTGGAGTGGGGTTGGGGGGGGTTAAGGGCCTTTTGTTTTTTTTTTCTTCCAGGGACTTTAATATAGGTCTCTCAATGATTTTCGACGGAGTGCTGCGATTAAAACATCTGAAACATGAGTAGTTGTATTCCATGGCTCATTCCACACATAATAAGAGTCCAATACTTATTCCACATGGGTAAGAAAGCAACAATGAATGTTGTCATGTGTGATGTGTACGCATTTTTATTGGAAAAAAATGTTGCCAAGTCCAATACTCATTCCACTATGTTCTCTTTGATATACAACTAAGTTGATTACATATGTGGTTATGAGATCGCTGCTGTACACATTTTTATTGGAAAAAAATACAAAAACTCAAAAATAATATAAAAAAGTAATTAGAATACTTTATAAATTAGAAAATGGAGACACTCACCTTATTAGAGAGGGGGATTTGGCTATGACCTTGACCATCATATTTGAAAAGCAATTTAGGTTACAAAATTTGCAAAAATACAAAAAACGAAGTGATTCCTTTATGAGGCATTATAAATTTACAATTATATAAGAAAACTAAATTAAAAGTCTACCAAAAATTTTACTTCCCATCGTGGGAGCTCTCCATGCATCCATCGTTAGATCCACTGGTAACCAATCATCATTTGAGTCATTTCCATCTTCGATGTACTCCTTGGTTCTTCCTCTTCTCTGATGTACTCCTCAGCATCTATCCCCCCCTCATCACTCCTGAAAAGAGGCTCATCCATGTCGTCAGCTGACTCAATATCTGAGGCAGGCTCATCTAGTCCCCGACAATGCTTCTCGAATATTGCCTAACTATCGCTAGTGCTACCTAATCCACAACGTCCAGGACTGTGACCCCTCGCTAAACGGCTTTTTGGTTTCAAGCTTTCCCCTTCAAAAGCTAATCGCTCCACGTTCGATTAGGTTAAGTCTTCGTCCTGTAAGACTCGCTCTGCAATCCAAGGATAATCTTCATTTGCCACCTGCATCTCGATAGGATCGTAGAATCTTGGTTTCTCCTTCATCTTCAAAGACATTCACGTTGCTTCTGGTTGCTGCATGAATATTAGATTGTTGAGCTTCTTCTGCTCCAACCCATTGCGTTTCTTGGTATGAAGTTGTAATACCAATTTTTTTAGTTAGAAATTTAGAATTACAAACTTAGTTAGAACTTTTTTCAGTTGACCTCTTGAAGGCAGGATATTCAATGCCCCGATCTCCTTACCGATGTGGGACTATTACGGTGGGATAGTCCCCCCCCCCCCCCCGCTCCTCACTCGTGGCAAGACACAATCAGGCGCTCCCGCGCCCGGAGCGGGCCCATCTCTGATACCTGTGACAACTCTTTGGAGTGCTTCAAAAGGCCAACCTTAGGGAGAGAGGAGAGCACAACGGGCATA
The DNA here is from genome assembly GCA_947650365.1 of Chamaelirium japonicum. Taxonomy (NCBI): domain Eukaryota; kingdom Viridiplantae; phylum Streptophyta; class Magnoliopsida; order Liliales; family Melanthiaceae; genus Chamaelirium; species Chamaelirium japonicum. The sequence goes on along the minus strand of OX393553.1, from coordinate 16,246,859 downwards.
TGAAGACAATGATCTTCGCACCCATTATCGATGTGGGACCAACCGCTCAACAAATAGAACCTACTTCATACCCGATTGAGGCTTCACACCCCGGAGTTTCTTGCCCAAGTTGACGATCACCTTTCTCAGGAAATCATGGCAATAATCAATAGCAATTTTTTATTATTCAAGCGTACCTTTTACAATAACTAGCAAGTCTTTTATATAGATTTTTTTAACAATGGAAAAAAATGCGGTATGGGACTAAACATTCCATACTAATTAACATGTTCACTACTAAATGGGAAAAACAATGCATAAGAGCTCAGGGACGGATGGGCCGGCCAACTGAAAAGAGTCTGTTGGCCTACTTGCCAAGCCACATAGACAGGGGCTGGGTAATCCTGGACCGTCTGTGCTGGTACACCCTGAACTGAGGTGATATGCTAGTTATGTCCCAATCAAAAGGGCTTCAATGATTTCTTCTTAAATCCTTTGATCAATGTGGATTTTGCTATTTATTTTATGAGCAATTCTTTCTTTGTTTCATTCTTTGTACGATTGTTTTTCATTTTGTAGTGGTAATTTGCATTTCCAGTTTTCTTGAGATTGAAGATGTTCCACATTTGTTTATCCTTAAGATATATATGTGTTCTCTAAATTTCTTATAGTTCTGAATGTTGTTTGTATGGTATCATAATTAGGCTACCAATATATGTGTGAAATTATATCAGTAGCAACTATTTATGATTGGATTGTGTGGTTGAACATGTGCATTTTGCCTTTTATGTTCTTTTTTGTTAATATATCTGTATGCTCCATCATGTTGCTTTCTTTATATTTTGACAGGCTAGGCAACAAAAAGTTGGAGAGAAATCCCTTCTTTCAATTTCTACATTTGTGCAGGTAAGGATTCTTTTAGGTGACTAAAATTTACCTTCATTCATATTATTTTGATAGCCAATATTTCTTAATTCATCTTTAGGCTGATCTAGTATTAGTACGTTTTGTGTTTAATGGAGTTGGTTTCACTTGAAAATCTTCAATAGTGATCCATTATTTTAGTTTATATCTTATAGGAACGGGTACCTTTGATGCAAGGTTTGGGATTTTGGGTTCAGGTCCAGGTCGAATGCAAAACAGGGCGTTTCAGTAGTTCCAGTTTTGGTATAGCCATTTCGATCAAAAAAATTGAAAACTAGTAAAAGTATTAAAGAATTAGAAATAATAAATAAATAAGAAACTTAGGGAAAAATACAGGTGCACTAGGTTTAAAGAATAAAAAGTAAGTACTTACTGACTTATTATATAGATTTGGTATGACGATCAGTAGATACTAAACCCAACTTAGATTGCTAATTCAGATTAAGTTTTGCTAATTTGGCTGAACCGGGTATGAAGCGGCAGTAATTCCATTTTGAGGTGTAATTTCCATTTTTATAGAACCAAAATTGAAGGTTCGATATTGGACGAATCTTCATTCCATGCTTTGAGGAGGTATGATGGTTACGACATGGAGCCAAATATATGGAGGAATGGAGGATGACCAATATGTATCCTCGAGTATCTGTCACGCGATACGCATGGGGTCTTAAAGTATCCGTACTTCATACATGCATAATAGTATGGAATCAGACATGTTTCTAGTTGCTATTGATAGTCTGAAAAATACATTAACATATATTTTGGTCTTATAGTGGTCTGTGCTAGATAATATAGCTCCATATCATTTGGAACCCTTTCAGTAGAATCAGTACTATAGCAATATATGTTACAAAAATTATCATGTTAATTGATTTATAAACTAATACATAGTGTGGCAGGCAGTGGTAGATGAAACTTCAAATCGAGTTCTTTGAGAATCATACTAAATTGCTGCGTCTCTAATTCTCGATTTTCTTCAAGTTGATCTTTCTTTCCTCTGTACAAGGGAATCGAATTGGTTGGGAAGATTTTGACCCGGATTGACTTTGTGGCCTCAAATCTGAACAAAATTCTTCAATTCAGCTAGGTATTTGGTCTTGAGTTGGAATCAATCCGAATAGACCCAATGCGACAAATTGATTGAACCAAAAAAGGTTATGAAATAGGGGATATCCCATTAAACTTGTACTCTCTGGACAGAGACTGAGTTGAACCTGCTAGTAAATGGTTGGATGTGAATGTAATATGGTCAATTTAATTATCAATGTTTTAGTCGCTTTCCTTGACTTCTGGTGAATAATTCCTAATGGAGTTTAAATTTAATTTCCAGCTTGTTGCAGTCTGTCTCTTCTTAATCTATTACCGCTTCTGATTTTACCACTATCTAGATGGCTGTAATAGTTAATTTACAATAACCGCAAATCTATTTTTTAAAAAAACATTTAATAATAATCTTATGGACCTTTCCGCATTGTATCAACCCCTCCCCCCTCTCTCTCTCTCTCTCTCTCTATATATATATATATATATATATATATATATATATATATATATATATATATATATATAGAGAGAGAGAGAGAGAGAGAGAGAGAGAGAGAGAGAGAGAGAGAGAGAGAGAGAGAGAGAGAGAGAGAGGAATGTTACAGTGAGCTGTGAGCTGCCAGTTTAGAAAGTGAGCTGCGGGTATTTTGAACCCCCCCCCTAGGAGTTTTGGAATTTGATGAAAATTGGTAAGGACATCCTCACCGATTTTCATCAAATTCCAAAACTTCTAGGGGGGTCAAATGGTCGAAGTAAAATCTGTCGTCCGCAGTCACCGTTAAAATCTGCAGATTTTACGTTGACCATTTGACCCCCCTAGAAGTTTTGGAATTTGATGAAAATTGGTGAGGATGATCATCTTACCCTGGACAACACCCTCAACAAATTCCATCAAATTCCAAAACTTCTAGGGGGGGTCAAAATGCTCGCAGCTCATTTTCTCCTACCGCGGCTCACAGCTCAACGTAACAACCCTCTCTCCTCTCTCTCTCTCTCTATATATATATATATATATATATATATATATATATATATATATATATATTGGGGCATGCTATAATGCGGCATGTGGTAAGTGCGGCACCACACCGCAGCCATCTGATGCACCTGCTATGTGCATCACATGCACGCAGCGGTGCATCAGACGATTGTAGTGCGGTGCCGCACTTACCGCATGCCGCATTATAGCATGCCCCTATATATATATATATATATATATATATATATATATATATATATATATATATATATATATATATATATATATATATATATATATATATATATATATATATATATATATATATATATATATATATATATAGGGGACGGGGAGCCTGGACCTCAGGTGCAGCGTGAACGCTGCACCGGAGCCACCCCCCGCGCGCCACCTGTCCAAGAAACAGCCGCCCCGCGTTTAAAACAGCATAACAATCGCCCGCCGTCCGATCAGTGCAGCGCACCAAGGCCCGTAGCCGTCTGATCCTGCAGCGCACCCCCCGCCCGCAGCGGATCGATCGCCCGCCGTCCAAACCATTCCCATCCGTTCGATCCTGATGATCGGACGGATGAAAATAAAATCGCGGTTACTGTAGCCGCTACAGTAACCGCGAGAATCCTTTCAACCGTCCGATCATCAGGATCCAACGGTTGAAAATAAAATCGCGGTTACTGTAGCCGCTACAGTAACCGCGATTTTATTTTCAACCGTCCGATCATCAAGATCGAACGGCTGCGGGCGTTGGTGCGCTGCACTGATCGGGCGGGGGTGCGCTGCAGGATCAGACGACTGCGGGCCTTGGTGCGCTGCACTGATCGGGCGGGGGTGCGCTGCACTGATCGGGCGGGGGTGCGCTGCAGGATCAGACGACTGCGGGCCTTGGTGCACTGCACTGATCGGACGGCGGGGAGATCGTTATGCTGTTTTAAACGCGGGGCGGCTATTTCTTGGACAGGTGGCGCGCGGGGGTGGCTCCGGTGCAGCGTTCACGCTGCACCTGAGGTCCAGGCTCCCCGTCCCCATATATATATATATATATATATATATATATATATAGAGAGAGAGAGAGAGAGAGAGAGAGAGAGAGATGTTAAAATGCGGTGTGTGCGGTGTCGCACTGCAGCCATCTGATGCACTGTTGCGTGTGTGCGACGCACCGGACGGGTGCATCGGATGGTTGCGGTGCGACACCGCAAGCCGCACCGTAACACCCCCCCCCCCCCCCCCCTCTCTCTCTCTCTCTCTATATATATATATATATATATATATATATATATATATATATATATATATATATATATATAGAGAGAGAGAGAGAGAGAGAGAGAGAGAGAGAGAGAGAGAGAGAGAGGAATGTTACAGTGAGTTGTGAGCTACGGGTGGAGGAAATGAGCTATCCTTATTTTGATCCCCCTAGGAGTTTTGGAATTTGGTGAAATTTAGTGAGGGTGTTGTCTAAGGTAAGATGATCATTCTCACCAATTTTTATCAAATTCCAAAACTTCTAGGGTCATCAAATGGTAGAAGCTTTATTTACTGTCTGCAGTCAACGTTAATTTTGCTTCTACCATTTGATGACCCTAGAAGTTTTGGAAGGTGATGAAAATTGGTGAGGATGATTATCTTACCCTAAATAACACCGTCACCAAATTTCATCAAATTCCAAAACTCCTAGGGGGATCAAAATGAGGGCAGCTCATTTTCTCCACCCGTAGCTCACAATAACATTCCTCTCTTTCTCTTTCTATATATATATATATATATATATATATATATATATATATATATATATATATATATATATATATATATATGGGGAGGGATACTCTTACTCATGGCCTCTTACTCATATAGTTACCTATGATCCGGGCCATCCATTAGATCCCGATATACGGTTCGGATTAGATGGGGAGTTAAATCAATGATGTTCGCATTAAATGCCCGTATTAAAAGCCTGCATTTAATGCGGACACCATTGCTTTAACTCCCCATCTAATCCGAACCGTACGTCGGGATCTAATGGACGGCCCGGATCATAGGTAACTTAACTATATGAGTAAGAGTATCCCTACCATATATATATATATATATATGAGGAATGGGATGCTGCCTATCAAAGCAGCGTTTTTTGCTGCTTTGATACATTGTTTGACCATCCTAGAAGTTTTGAAATTTGATGAAATTTGGTGAGGGTGTTGTCTAGGGTAAGATGATCATCCTCACAAATTTTCATTAAATTCCAAAACTTCTAAGAGGGTCAAATGGTCGAAGCAAAATCTGCAGATTTTAACGGTGACTGCAGATTTTGCTTCGACCATTTGACCCTCTTAGAAGTTTTGGAATTTGATGAAAATTTGTGAGGATGATCATCTTACCATAGACAACACCCTCACCAAATTTCATCAAATTCCAAAACTTCTAGGATGGTCAAACAATGTATCAAAGCAGCAAAAAACACTGCTTTGATAGGCAGCATCCCATTCCTCATATATATATATATATATATATATATATATAGGGTAGTGATACAGTGCGGTCGCTTAACGTGTGGCATCCCCTTAAGGTTTTTTTTTTCAAATTTTTTTTTTGGGAGATTGATCCCCTCCCCTTTGATAGTACACACAAAAAATTTCAGCTCATTCTAATACCTATAGGTCTATCAAATGTGCTCATCAAATTAATGGTAAAAATGAATGACCGATAAAAGTCGAGCACATTTGATAGATCCATAGGTTTTAGAATGAGCTTAAATTTTTTGTGTGTACTATCAAAGGGGACATGATCAACCTCCAAAAAAAAAATGAAAAAAAACCCCCAATGCATCGAACGGCTACGATGCGACACCGCACACCACATTATATATATATATATATATATATATATATATATATATATATATATATATATATATATATATATATATATATATATATATATATATATATATATATATATATATATATATATATATATATATATATGAGGACCCCATTGGTGCGATCCAAGCACTATGGGCCGCTCGATTTAATTTGTTTGGCTGTGATGCACGGTTCGGTCGGTGTGTGTAACACACCTAACGGTGCAGGCTGCGAAAATCTATATGTTGCTGTGCTTCACTGCATATGTTGCAGTCCCGCCAGTGCATATGTTACTTGTAAGGGTCGCACCAATGGATGGCACCAACAGGATCGTACAGGAGGGATTATATATATATATATATATATATATATATATATATATATATATATATATATATATATATATAGAGAGAGAGAGAGAGAGAGAGAGAGAGAGAGAGAGAGAGAGAGAGAGAAATGCTATAATGCGGTAAGTGCGGCACCTACCGCATGCCGTCTGATGCACCGCTGCGTGCATGCGATGCACGCAGCGCGTGCATCTGACGGCTGCGGTGCGGTGCCGCACGTACCGCATGCCGCAGCATAGCATGCCCCTATATATATATATATATATATATATATATATATATATATATATATATATATATATATATATATATATATATATATATATATATATATATATATATATATATATATATATATATATATATATATATATATATATATATATATATGTATATGTGTGTGTGTGTGTGTGTGTGTGTGTGAGAGAGAGAGAGAGAGAGAGAGAGAGAGATTCAAATTGCAAAGACTTCTCATTCTCCAAGGAAGTGTTAGAAGCTTTTCTTCCTTCTTGGTGATGACCAATGTTTTTAGACTCGGACTCGGAAAGTGACTCGTTACAGCCCTTAGCGACGCGACTCGGAAGAGTTGACTCGTGGCACGTAAGAGTCATAAACATAGTGACTCGTTGGATTAATATATATATAATATTAGATAAAATAGTAAAAATTTGGGAAAACTTAGAGATATATATTGCATTCATATGCCAAATAATATCACAAAATGCATCAACGTCATGCAACTATCAAAATATAATGGATAAAAACGACCGATCGAGTCAGAAACGAGTCTGACGACTCTGACCTTGACTCGGAAGAGTCATGGGACGAGTCAGACCATGACTCGTCCGAGTCAGACACGAGTCAGACCATGACTCGGACGAGTCAGGCGGCCTGCGAGTCACTGGTCCGAGTCAAGTCGAAATCGAGACCGAGTCGAGTCAAAACGAGTCGACTTGTCCGAGTCAGAACGAGTCTGAAAACACTGGTGATGACTTCATGAGGAACCCTAGGTGTTGGGTGTTGATTACCTGTCTATTGGCAGTGCTGGCTCTGTTGACATGTCAATTTCTCATTGTTTCATGGTTTTGATCACGTGGAAGCTAAGGTGTTGAGTCCTTAGTTGATTCGCTAGATGTCCCGAGTCCTCTTTATATGTCTTCTTTTAATGCTTTTGCTCTTAGTTTCTTAATTGAGGTTTCATGTTTCTTCACGAATCAACCATAAATGCTGAAAACCTTCTCTATATTCATGTTCTTAAGTTGTGTTGTATTCTTGCTTTTCTATTTCTTCCAAAGTTTGCTAGCAGAATTTACTTCCAGCACCCAAGTTTTTCTCAATTTTCTACTAATCCTTGATATTCAAGAAATCCAATCTTGAGTCATGATTGTTACATCAATACCCATCTTCTGAACTAATTTTTGTCATGCATGCTTACCTTCATGGTTGAAATTCAGAGACTAAAATCAAATATGTTCCCTGATTTGATTGGTTTGAAAAAGCTTTGAAAATTTGATATGTACTTGTCATCTTTTCCTTTGCTTGTTCGTTTTCCCTTGCATCAGTTTTTGCTATCATATTTCAATCTCTTTGATTATCTCGCATCAAGAAGTGTGTAAGATGTGGAAATCATTAAATCAAAATTTTTATCCAAAGTATAATTGTCTAATCCATCGATTTTATGTATCTTATGACTTTTCAAAATAAACTCAAAACGCTAATACAGGTAAAATGCTTGTAATATTATCTTCTACCTACTTCATCTATATTTGTCATAGTCTAAAGGGAACTTTGGAGGAATGCTCCCTCGTAATACCATAATAACAAGGTGTGTAGCCCAACCGGCCTAATAGGCAGGCCTCGCATTTGCTAAGTTTCCTGGTAGGTTTTCGACATCAAACTTAGAGGGTCGACATTAGGTTGAAACCGAGTTGGAAAAATCTTGGCTATCTTTTTATTGTTTTGGAGACTTCTTAATTAGAGTTCTGCACCGTTGTCGACCTGATATTGATTGGACATTACTTGAATGTTGATAGATAAAAAATTGTAAATGTCGTGATTTTACTGAACATGCAAATGCACCCTTAGTTATTGGTTCTTTTCTAGTACCATGCTTGGCTTCCTTTTTTATAATATTTATTAGGTATCTAGATCGTGATTTGTTCTGAATGCAGAGAGTATCACCAGTTGTTATGAAAGCTGCATTAAAATTGTATTGCACTGACATGGTATATGCTAAATACATCATCTTTTTTAATGTTAAAATTCGGTGGGATGCATTTTTTTGCCTTTATAAGAAAATGAAGATATTTTAGTTCAAAATTATTTAAAATCATTCCTATCCAGACCTTTTTAGCTGATTGGACTATGTTTTGCTCTTCCTACACTTGTTGCCATTATTCTGTCTTTATTTCGCATTTATCTTTTTGCCTTTCGTTTTGGTCTTGCTGATTATAGTTTGTGTTCTTCCTTCATATGTTGAAATAAGTGATGCCACCTGATTTGTGCAACTCTTTATTTCTGAAGGCAGCTCGCAATAATGTTCTTCTTGCTGTTCCAGCTTTCCTCTATGCCATCAACAACTACCTGAAGTTCATTATGCAGGTATAAATTTAGCTTTGTTGCATCAGGTTTCGGACCCTCATTTTCTTGTTTCCTACCCTTACAGAAGAAGGAAATAGAAAACATGATATGATTATTATAGATATAGCCAACATCTTTCTTCTTACCATAGGCCAATACTGAAGTTGATTTTTCCTTGGCATAATCTTCTCTTTTGATATTTTTTTCTAACGACATTTGCAGTTATATTTCAACCCGGCAACTGTGAAGATGTTGAGCAACATGAAGGTATTCTTCTGTATGATATTATCAGCACCTGGTATTAACATCATTATTAACAACTTATTATGAATTTGCCCTTTTTTTACGTCATTGGTGCTCTTAGCCAACTACACATCTGTTGTCTCAACTGATTATGGTGGTCGAGAATATGCATCCAATGATATAATTTTTGCAGGCACACATTGCTTACAATGATGTCAGTTGTGAATAACTTGGTTGATATCTAATTTATATTCAATACAACAATATCAATCCTGAATAAATGGCTTTAGGGTTTTTAATGGAAGATGGTTTTTCTCACAGATTATACTATTCATCCTCTTTGTTTTGGATAAATCCTCTTACCCACTTTTCTAAATAATTTTTTTATCGGATAAGTTTGGCTTACTTCCTAAAATTTTTTGAGGAATTTCAAGGCAAGTTTATTTTAGTGTCATTTCTTAATCGTGAACATATGATATCCATGGATAAGATTGAAAGCGGTGCTGGCAGCAAGGAGACTTCTTGCCTGTTCTTCCTCTTATGGCGTCCACAATTGCATGCTTAGAATTTTCATATTGTTTACCATGTTTAACAGAAATGAATCACAGAATGTTCTCTGAATCAAATCAATATATGAATATCGAGAAACAACATTCTTTTTCTCAAGGTTGTCATATCATTTTTGCTTTTTTGTATATCATGTATCGTAAGATATGGTTAAATTTAAATATATGGATATATGCATATATATATGTATAAACATATAAAGAACATACTAGACTATTTTAACATGAACATTTAAGAGTAGAAATATAAGACATTCCCTTTCACTTTTGAGCAATCAAAACATTGACCTATACAAAAAGCATGATGTGTATAAAAAAGAAACCATATATGATCAATTTATATATTTGTCTCATCATAGGATTTCTTCTTCCTTTTATCTACCATTCTAAGCAAAAAAGAATCAAATAGGAAATCTGTTTTACAACTTTGAGGCAATAAAAAAATAAATTTGAACTTCACCTTCAATGGCTCTTTGTGTCTCCAATGGCACATTGCCAAATCTTTACAAACCTTGAAAAAGTTGTATGTAAGCCTCCCGCTCTAAACACTTAAGAAAAAAACGACATTGGATTCCGACAACTCTAAAGAAAGATCAAAGAAGATTTATAAAACACCTAAAAAACATCTTAAAAACCCATCTCTCTCTTCACCCAAGATTAAAAAGGGTTATAAAGTGTTTGTTTTACTCAGGCGAACTTGTATAGTCCTTTCGGAACTTAAAAGACAAACTATAACAAAACCATTTTAGAAGTTTCAAAACAAACTAAACCTCACTGTATTGTATCATATTGTGTATTGTACATCACGTATCGTGTATCGTGCGATACAGTGAAAAATGGTGCGTACATCAGTATCGTATCGTTTTCCTCCCGTATTGTATCGTGTATCATAAGATACTGACAACCATGCTTTTTCTTTCTAATTGATGCTAGGGGTGGACATGTGTCTGGACAGGTTTGGCCCTGGCTTGGTCGGGCGGTCGGGCCTAAGTTTTTTCACAGGTTGGCTCAGGTCCAACTGGGCCTAGATTTTTCACCCCAAGCCCGGCCCAGCCGACGGTTTTAGGGCTCAGCCCGCCCGACCCATGCACACCCCAACATAGAGGAAGATCTTTATTGGGTCCTCTCATGAATGTGGGCTCAACCTGGATTTGGTGTGCAAAACGGTTCATTGGCTCTTTATCCCACGACTAAATAATAAAAAAATCTAAAAAATAATGGGGCCGGGTCTTATAAGTGTAAGCCCAAGCCTGGTTCTCAAAGTTAATCAAGCCTGAAAATGTACCCGACCCGGTGGGTCTCTACACTTAGCCCAGGTTCCATATATGGTTGGGCCCGGTCGGGCAAGCCACATGGCCCATGTTCAACCCTAATTAATGCAAGAGCATCAACGGGTGGTCAATGAAGGTCGGGTATGTAGCAATCATGTTCGTTTTTCGAGTCCAACTAGTGTTTATCCGAGTCAATTAAATCCCCAGTAAATTGTTTTGTTCGACTAGGCTAATACTAGTTGGAGATACCAAACATGACTGCTACATGCTTGATGTCTTTTGACCCGTTGATGCTTCTGCATCGTTTTTCCTGTGTGGGAGGAAACTCTACTTCGTTCAAGTTGATTCATCACGCCAAATAATTTGATGATGAAAACCGACAAAGCACAGTCGCACAAACTCAAATTGTGCCGGCTCTGAAAAGTACAATTCTATTTTCGTTGTGCTACTCAATTGGAACCTACCAACTAACTTGATCCGGGACACCCGAGCAATTGTCTATCCTAGTATGACATAAGAAATTGAGTGAGACTATTCAATTAATAATATGGAAATCTAGGCTCGTGCGACTAGCATCAACAATATTCAAAAAAATAGAGGATAAACTATTATGGTAAGCAAAGACGAGTGCAGGTAGTGAGGATTGAACCCTTCAGAATACTGAAGAGATGGTGACCATTTGGGAGTTGAAAAACTCCCGAGTGTAGGGTAGTCTGACTAACAATTACCGAGTTGAATGGCCTCTAAAGGCTTTCAACTGATATATTGGTTCAATAGCAAGCAGAACAGAAGGCACAGATTCATGTAATATATATGGATTTACTCAAACTACTAGTGATAGTATCAAATAAATTCAGATCTATGGATTTAGGTATGATTGTCAAATAAAAGCCTAAGGCTGAAAGAAAAGATCAGAAAGATCAAGCCCGGAGATGTGGAAGCTATCAGGGGCTTTGGAAAACGATCTAGACTATCGAACATACGCGGTGACGGTCCACAAAATCCATGAAGCAAACAAGTGACAAAACCAGGCCCATGGGGAACCACCAAAGGCGAACGAGGGCCGGTTGGATGCGATCAGTCGGCTGCAACGACCGCAGAGGGGGGGGGGGGGGGGGGGGGGGGGCACTCAAAGGTGATGAAGATGTCAATACCCTGTCGGAAGACGGAGAAAAGGACGATGATGATTATCTTGAATGAACGGACGTAACAGAGCTGTAGGTCTTGCCCTTCAACAGATTCTCAAAACCCTAGAGAAAATTCTTATTCCTTTTTTATTTCAGCATAATGAAATGATACGGCTACAATGATTATAATTAAGGTTCTCCAAAAATTCTAATGGATAAAATAAAAGAAACAAATAAGAAGGGCCTAATAGGGGTTGCCCCAACATCTAGCAATTGTCTCCAAGCCAAAGCCCGATTAAATGTGTTCCTCTCCTTGAGTAAACATGCATCACGTCCTGCCGTACTGGGTTGCTGTCCCCACCATAACTGTTACATCACAAGATCCTCAATCGTTAGAATCGACAATACTGACTCTTTTGCAATTGTCAATGCTGATCCTTCTAGGATTGTTGATGTAGAATTTTGGACATTCAACCAGTGTGGAAGATCAACAGCGATGGTTGCTATGGGATCATCCTCGGGCACTCTCACATTCTCAACTTTCTCCACGTGCTCAAACAACATTGTGGCATCTCTTCGGGGTTGTTGTCAGAGATAGGAGGGGAATTCTAGTCAAAGGTAGGAGGGGAATTCCAGTCAAAGACTGGAAACTCGCTCGGTGGCTGGTCATCAAACATGACTGCTACATACCTGACCTCCATCAACCCGTTGGTGCTCCCACATCACTAATCTGTTGTTTTAAGCATCTTCCTCTCCTCAACTTTAAAAATACTAAAATAGTTTGTATTATAAGCAACTAATGTGTGGCTTTTGCATGTTTGGTCTAGAGTGCCATGTATGGGCACATCAATACAGATTATCTTATCAACTATAGGGTTTCTTTATGGCAATTGAACCATCATGATATATTTTGTCCATGCTGTCTTTCTCATCTAGTCTTTTTGATTCATGTACTGTTCAGGCAACTTGCTATTCATTGTTCAGTCACAAAGAATCGAGGAAAGCAGTATATGATTTGAATTTTGAAGTCACTATATATGTAGATTTAGTAATATCATATATGTGTAGATTTAGTAATACCAGTTATTCCTACTGTTGTTTCATCTAAAGCTCTTTGGCTGATAATTTGTGCCACAAAGATGGATGCAAGAATTGACACCAGGTTGACAACTGGTCGGAAAATTATTGTTAATCTTTTATCCTTTCTAATTAGCATTGTTCTCTACGGTTGACCCCATCTTGACGGGATAGACTTGGATGATGATGATGATGTTACTTATCATGTTGAATTACTAGGTTGATGGGAAGCGTCATGTATATATTCATTGATGTACCTATAGATACGTAAAATATGACCTTTTGATATTAATTGATTTAATTCTTCAAAAGATAGGGAAATTATACCGCATGTTGTCTTGAGAGTTGAGATCTCTTCATTTTCATTTTTTTTTTTTTGCTTTTCAAACATGGTTCCTTGAGCTTAACTTATAGAGAAGCAAGAAAAACAAGAATTTTCTCCATGATGTTTTCTATATATAAATTTGAATTTGTTTTAAAATTGTTTACTTAATGCTGAAACCTCCAATGTAGGTTTTGGTAATTGCTGTCCTGCTAAAGATGATAATGAGAAGGCGTTTTTCCATAATTCAGGCAAGTTTGAGCTTTGGTTGATTCTTAGAGATATCTAGTTGACATTATGATGGTGAAATACATGGAAAGCATGAGTGTCCTTGCCATTTTTGGATGATATGTTGATATTTTGATACCCAAGGTTAATACTGTTCATGCTTAACTTTGAGATGGATTCTTAGAGTCAAGGGTTAGCAGTTAGCTAGGTTTTTTACATCACTCAACAGTGTAAACTTTGTTCTACATGCATTGTTCCAGTTCTTAACCATTGGTATGTAGGTATTTACATTTACTTTGTTGCGTGGCAGTGGGAGGCTCTTGCACTTTTGCTGATTGGAATAAGCGTTAATCAGCTCCGGTCACTGCCTGAGGGTACTAGTGCACTTGGCCTTCCTGTCGCAACGGGTGCATACATATACACATTGATCTTTGTAAGTCTTATTAACAGCAGCATACATATTTGGATTATTGGAATCTTGGTTTGTTCCATAATTTATAATATGGACCTATCTAGGCTTTGTAAGCAGTTGTTCTTCGTAAATCTTATTAACTGCAACGGTATTAATGAGTGTCGTTCTAGGTTCTTACTGTTTATTTTCTCGTTACGATTAGCTGGTAAAATGTTATAAACTCTTGAAAACTTTGATAATATAGATAGAAGGTCCCAACAAATTGACAATGTGTCTGATCTAAGATTTTGCTGCAATCTTATTCCTACAAAGGGCTTCAATATGTTTTGGTGTTTTGGGGGATAAACTCTAGATAGTTCTGGGCATTACCACTTGACTTTTTTTTTTTCTTTTTCTGAAAGTTTGATTTTTGGGACTGACATGTTTAGAGTTGAACCTTGTACATTGATGTAGGTGAGGGAGGACCTACACTAGGTTTCATAGGGATTTGCAAAAATCTGGAAATCAGGACAGCCAGGGGTATTTTTATCTTTTCAGGATGTTCAATTTTTCCAATCTTGACAAAAATTGGTGGGGTGAGGGTATCGATGCTCGGAAGGACTAGTCAAAATCTGAGTTCAATCAGATCATCGGATCTAAAGTTATGGCTAAAGCAATGTGTAGATTTTGTAAAAATAGCAAGCATAATTTTATGTTTAAGGAAACAAATTGTCCTGCAAGGGCCACGACGATCCAATTAATTATAATGACGGTTATGGCTTTTAATGGGCTATGAAAGGATGAATAAAGACAATTAAAGGTAGTGAAAAGGTTGTGAAAATAATTAAAAATAATGGAAGATGATGCAGATGCGGAAGGAAAAGAAAGAAGAGGATAAATTAAACCGCCACGGATTTGTAAGGAATCTCATCCTTTGCGGAGAAAGGCCGTCGATCGAAGTCGTCGGATCATTCAGTTCGCTAATCGGTACCACTTCCAGGGGTGGACGTCGATGTTTCTTGAGACGGAGTTGAGGAAGAAGGGGTTGGGACACGAGCCAAGCCAACCCTAATCTCTCACGAAAATTTACTTTCATCAAAATCTGAAGTTTTATTCCTTTTCCCTTCGTTTATAATTCAAGGGTTTGCATCGGTGGGAGGAGATCAATCCAAATGATCCCGAAGGGTTAAGATCAAAAGGGGCAAAGAAGGAAAGAAAGAAAGAAAGAAAAAGAAAGAGAGTGAGAGAGTGATGTTTCACGTAAAAGAGAGGAAAGGGGGCGGCATCCGTACATTGTACGACATGGGGAGGGAGAGAGAGAGAGAGAGAGAGAGAGAGAGAGAGAGAGAGAGAGAGAGAGAGAGGCATGTAACATGAGGTGAAGATATTTGGATGGAAGAGTTATGCTAAGTTTTATTTGGATGAGGTGAGAGAGAGAGAGAGAGAGAGAGAGAGAGAGAGAGAGAGAGAGAGAGAGAGAGAGAGAGAGAGAGAGAGGCATGTAACATGAGGTGAAGTTATTTGGATGTACGACATGGGGAGAGAGAGAGAGAGAGAGAGAGAGAGAGAGAGAGAGAGAGAGAGAGAGGCATGTAACATGAGGTGAAGATATTTGGATGGAAGAGTTATGCTAAGTTTTATACCTGCAATCTTGCCAGATTTTGTTTCTTCGATGATTAAAAATATTATATAATATTCTTATTCAAGAATAACTATATCATACTTTTATCTCAAAAGTTAACTATTGTATGTCGGGATCAAGAAACACGCTACTTTGCCACAAAGTTAGACACGCATCATCCAAAACCCTAGATAGAGGTTTTATAATTTGTTGATTTTTTGTAAGGATGATCAACTACACTTAGATAGCCCATCCATAAAAAATCAGCACATTCTAAACCCTTTAGGTGCATCAAATCTAAAGAGCACATTCTAAACCCTTTAGGTTCATTTTAACCGTTAAATTGAAGGGAATATTTGATTAGTCTATAGGTTTTAGAATGTGCTGATTTTTTGCTAATGTGCTATCTAAGGCAAGGTTATAATCCTCACAAAAAATCAGATCACACTGTGTGAATTAAAATCCGATAAGAAATTAGGCTATATTTAGTTTTGGTTTTATAGTTGGAATGAAATTTGTAGCAAGATGAAAATTCATGAGTAACTAATGTGCTTTTCAGTTAAATGACTGATTGATTGAGTGTTAAATCATTGCATATTTGGAATTTGTGGTAATTCTATACTTGCATTTAATGTCATAGATGTTCACTTGGTGATACAAATTTCAGGTCACTGTTCCATCACTGGCTTCCGTATATAATGAGTATGCTTTAAAAAGCCAATTTGAGACAAGTATATATCTTCAGGTATCTCTTTAACACTGCTTATAGCTGATCGAATCTAGATATTAGTTGGCTTGAAACATCATTATCTTGTTCTTGTGATACCCTAATCTTCAACTGCATCTAATTAATTGCCTTCACCTTTTGGTCTACTGACTTAGGTTGTTTATCAGATGCTGTTGATTTCCATGCTCCTTTACTACAATCTAAATACCCTTTGACATGAGTGCTTCTATTGTTCATTTGCAGAACTTATTTTTATATGGCTATGGTGCAATATTCAACTTTCTTGCAATCGTTGGAATTGCCATCTTCAAAGGTATGAAATAGAAATAGTCATCTAAACTCGATAATCACCTTGTAACAAGAAAATAGTCATTGAGGCTCTAAATATCACATTATAAACATGTTTGTGTGCAACCTGTCCATCCTACAGAACACTTTTCATCAGTTTCTAGTTTATTGAACTGTAAGATTCTAATTTCCTTGCTACGTAATTTTCACCTAGCCCTGGATTTTTACACTATATTCATAGTGATTGTTTGTTGATGGTTTCGTACATGGATGTGTTCAATGGCATGCAAGAGGCCATCATTCTAATTGCTTTACTTTGATAACTGATCAATTGTTGATGAAACAACTCGTGTTTTTGAATGACATTGCACCAAAAAAAGAAAGGGATCAATAGCAAAAAGTAGTCTACAGTGCATGCTGAACTGTTTATAACCACTTTCGGACAAAACGGTTTGGTTTTGACTATTCCGTACTGGATTCTTATGTACAAAATAAAAAAGAGGCAATATGAACCTTTTGGGATCTCTCTCCAACTTATGGATCATTGAAGACTGCTGGTGATTTTTCCAGATGAATTTATTTATTTATTTGTTTTCTTTTTGAAATAAGAGAGATTGGATTTAGCAAGTAATGTTAGCGTGCTTGTTTGTTACTTCACACGACTAATTATCTCGGTGCCTTGCATTAAAATCACATGCAACATTACTAATGCCTTCTGATTATACACGATAATCTTTTTATTGGGCCTGACATGTTGAATGTTTCCAGGGCCCAGTCACTTTGACATTCTTCAAGGGCACTCGAAGGCTACCATGTTTCTGATTTGCAACAATGCAGCACAAGGCATACTGTCCTCTTTCTTTTTCAAATATGCAGGTAAACTATGGTTCCTACTTTCTCTCATAGACTGTAGCAACTACTGAAATTCTTTTCTTTGAGTTGAGTGGGGATATTTAAATGCTCATTTAAGACTTAACTGATGTGCAGATACAATCTTGAAGAAGTACTCGTCAACTGTTGCCACGATATTTACTGGCATATTATCCGCTGCCTTGTTTGGTCACTCTCTGACAATAAATTTTGTGCTGGGAATCTCGATCGTGTTTATATCGATGCACCAGGTTATTACTGCTGCACTTCGTTGTATAAAGGCTGCCTATTCCCCGGTCAGATCACTGACATATCTTTCTTGTCAGTTCTTTTCTCCACTATCAAAAGTCAAAGATGATACGCCAAATGGAACTTTAGAAATGATGGATGCTCAAAATCTCAGGTGCTTATATCTTTCTTTCTCTTTTTCTTTCTCTTTCTTTTATTTTTTGGGTCATATTGACTTACCCCCTGTGTTAATATGCCAATTAGACTTACCCGCCTACAATGATATCAATTAGTGTTAACCCCCAAAAAATTTGATTTACTCCCCCAATGCCTATATGGTATTTTCAGATACCCCCAATTCCGTCTAATTATCACATAGAAGTTTTGGGGGGTTAAGACAAATTTGGGGGTAACTGATTGATATCATTTTAGGGGGGGTAAGTCTAATTGGCCTATTAACACAGGGGGGTAAGTCTAATGGACCCTTCTTTTTTTTTTTTTGAATCAAGTTGACGAAATTGGTGTGATAAAGCTGTCTTTTTAATATATAAAGCTGTTTTTTAATAAACCCCATAGTCTATATGACTCAACATAGACAGACTCGGAAGTCTGCCGAATTATTGCCATTATCCATTTTAGCGGCATTCTACGTTGTGAATCTTGTGTAGTATAAAGCTGTCTGTTTTACCAGGTCTAAGGAAGCATCCTTCATATCCATGACAGCCGGTGCAAACGAGGATGTAAGCATCTTTCTCACCATTGTTCAATAATATGTAGTTTTTGGTGGCTTGCTTTCTTTCGAGTAACTTGTCCTTTCTTCTTCATTCCTTACATTTTTCAGGCCACCCATCGTGTCGGAACTGATGAGAGACAGCCACTTCTCCCCATCTGAATTTACTCCAGGCATGCTTCTGATCCTTACTCTCTTTAGGGGGTGAAAAAAGAAAATCCTTATTATTGAGATGCTTCCGTAATCTGGACCTATTGAAAATTTTCAGTTCTTTTATTAGAATTGTCGTAAGTGACTTGTCCATCTTGACCCCAAGACTTGAAAACGGTATTCACTAATCCACCATTGGGGGTAAACTAGTGGAATCCACTCACTGAAGCTCAATTTTATTTGATATATCAATGATAATTCCTTTTTTTTTTTTTTGAGATCGGCTGGTGCCCTAAAACCTTTCGGGCAATGACCCCCACTTCAGGCTCGGACTAATCCCTCCGGGATTGAAGCCTGACCCACTCGTAACTTCCAACCACACTCCTAGGTAAATCGTGGGCGGGTGGGGGGGTGGGGGTGGGGGTGTAGAACACACAATCTCCTCACCCAGGCATAGTTAATGAAGCTATAACGACCATAAATATGACTATGTGAGGTTCCATCTGCGTAAAGAGATTTGAGTGTATTATGAATCATAAGCATGATAAAAAAAAAAAAACTTTATACACTCTTGACACCAAAGGAGTATTAATTATTATTGAACAAGCTCTCATTACTTCACAAATCTTATCATCGGATTTTATTTTATTTTGTTGAGAACCCATCATCGTCTCCTCTGAGGGGGGTTAAAGCGGACCCATACCAGTGGTGAAGGCGGGGTTTGATCCCAGGTCTCTGGTACAACCACCAAGAGCCTTCACCAGCTAAGCTAAGGTCAAAATATTATGAATAAGCCAAAAGCCTTAAAACCTTATCCAAGCCTTTGATATGCCGGGCCTCTTGCCGCTCTAGGATTTGGTGCTCCATTATTAGGTTTTCGGAATGTGGGGTAGTACTTTGCTGTTCTAGTAGAAAACGGCACGAGTGCTGCCTAATTTCTTTTGTGCAGAAATTTACATGATTAATTTTTTTTTTTTACGGTGCAGGTATTTTGGAAGGAGATTCTTTTTTGACTGAACATGATATTGAGATGAGCCAGTTATGGGTAGAATGAAATAAGCCTTGGCCCGAAGAAACATATTATACTATATTCTTTTTGGTCCTACCTTAGAGAGAGAGAGAGAGAGAGAGAGAGAGAGAGAGTTGTAGATGGTATTCATACCTTGAATGTTAAGGTCATGGTGTATTCTTTGTTTCTATTCTTTGCCCTACTGGACAAATCTGGACATGTAGTATTTTTTGCCCCTCGTTACACTTGAGTAAATGCAAGTCTTGATTTCACTTTTACCATGAGACTTGTGAAGGTACAGTAAAATTATTATGGTAATACTTTCTCTAGTAATTATCTCATGGTAATCTGGATGTGCTGGAAGAGGTGAACCCTATAGTAAAAACCTTTTTTTTTTTATTCGTACTGGTGTGCTTGTTCTTTATTTTTTTTGGGGGGTACATAGCGGCATAGTGGGGCCCTAGCCATGGCCCAAGAGTCACCACTCATGTGCACGGCTACATAGCCAAAGGGGGAAAGCTCATATGGTCCATAGAAGTCGCCACAGCTAGGGCTGTGCGAAAACCAACCCGAACCGAAACCGACCAAAATTTAACCGAAATAATCGAACTGAACATCAAACCAAACCGAAAACAAACTGAACCGACAAAACCGATTAAATCGGTTTCGGTTCCCGGGTAAGGAACACCGAACCGAAACCGAAAAAACCGATCCGACTCCTTAAATCATAAATCCAACGGTCATAATACTTTTGTTTCCAGTAAGTGCAAGTATGAAATAATTATGATACATTTACAATGCTTCAAAAGAGTGAACATCGGTTGATTTTGCTTTGAACTTTTATTTTGGTACTATGTAAGGACACAATCATCCACTGATTTGTGACGAATTGACGATCAAGATTCAAGAGCCAAGGGCTCTAGCATACCTCATATCAACCAAAATCGAGCCGAAAACCAATCACACCGAACCGACCATTTCGGTTTCGGTTTTGATTTTTCAAAATTCAAAAAAAAAAAAAAAACCGACATAGCCGACGCCGAAAGCGAAAGACAAAACCGACGCTCACCCTAGCTACAGCACGAGCCGGAGCACACCAGTGAGGGAAGGGCCTGCATGGCCCTAGGAAGTTGCCGCACAAACAAGCAGAGGCGCCACATTGAGCATTGGAAGGGCCCACCTGGCTCCAGAAAATCGTTGCACAACGAGTGCTACCAGCCCAACCCGAACTCAAGTTGAAGAATAAACAAGCGTGGGCAAGGCTAGTTAAAAACTTGGATGGGTTTGGACAAAAAATGGTCAATCCGATTTCAATGTGGATGGGTTTGGGCAAAGGTCATATTGAACCTGAGTACAGTGGCCCAACCTACACTTCTCAAGTACTTTAACCTTGCACTTTTATGCAACTACTTTGTTATTATAGATTTGATGAACTGACATTGCAATTTCAGAGACGTTTTTTGTTGAATTACACAGATGTATTACTATAGCAAAGATTATGCATAACTCGAGTTGTTAAAGTTTGAACACAAAATTCAATAAAGATTCAACATAGATCTAACTTAGTATGCTTCATTTTCAATCAAATGGTTTTGACCTTTCAATTTTGTTATTATTATTATTTCTTTCCATATACATGTTTAACAAGTATTTCTAATCTGAACAACCTGCCCAACCCAATAATTTTTTTACAAATTGGTCAACCCGAGCAACTCGAATGTAGGGGTGGTAGCGATGTGGTTTAAAACCGAAAATCACGGTAAACCGCACCGCATGGTGTGGTTTTGGTTTGCCAAAATATAAAACCTTCGTGATACGGTTTTGGTTTTCGATTTCGGTGTAGCGGCGCGGTTTCGGTTTTGACCAAAACCGTATAAAACCGTACCATTTAGATCATTATAATAATAAACTGTGGTGCACTGCACCGCTTGGTACGGTTTTAGTCTTACATAATGGTACACCCTCGAAAACTTTTGGGTTTTATTTTAAGAGCACTTGTATTTGAACATAAAGGGGGCATAAACATAAGACATAATGCCAATGTGGAAGGGGAGGGGATTGACTAACTCTCTGCATTGGCCATTGCACCAAGTTCCGACAGATGCTCTCCACACGTGCACGCACGCACACACGCACACCAGAAAAGCTTTATTTTTTTGGAGGCCAATACATCGTCGTCTCTTCAGAGCAAAAGATAGTCTCTTTTTTTTTTGTCGTCTCTTCAGAGCAAAAGATAGGCCAATATTACCTTTACCTGTAATATTGCCACACAATAGCACAGATAAACCTGCCATAAAGGCGAGAGACAAGGCCGCGAGAGATGAACCAGCCCGAAAGATGGGAGGGGGCTCACCGGATTTTTTTTTTCAGATGAGAGCCCATGGGATTCGATTACACAGACCCGCCTGATGGGTGGGCACACTACGTGCTTCATTCCTCGGTGAAATATTACACAAAGGATCGCATATAACTCGAGGATAGCCATCTTAAAAGGAGACAATTCGTTACATTGAACAGATCACCATTTTTCTTTCCTCGAGGTAAAACATTCAAGGAGATTACATTTTTCACAAAAGAAAACCGAAAGAACAAGGGAAGCACGCGAGAAACGTGCAGCAGCCCTAATCGACAATGATCTTCGATGCCAGTACGAAATCACAAGCAAGAAACGCAGATAATTACACAAGCTGCAGACTGGAATAGGGACCGGGAGGATTCACATTCTTGATATACAATCTGGGTGGAGGATTAGATCCGAAAAACGAAGGTAATGGACTGCAGACCATGTCTCAACTCTCTGGGTCCGGGCCAGCAGGCCCAGGGGCCTGCTTGTTTACTAGAAGGGTTGAGAGTGCCTTGACCACAATGCTCATGTTGGGCCTAAACTCAGATTCATACTGTACACAGAGAGCTGCCACCGCTGCGAGCTGCAGGAACAAAAGAAAACCGACTTGTCGGATAGGAGCTATAAACAAGGTGATTTGTCGGGATACGTAATGGTGCAATGAGAGAGAGAGAGAGAGAGAGAGAGAGAGAGAGAGAGAGAGAGAGAGAGAGAGAGAGAGAGAGAGAGAGACCTTAGCAACGGCTTTTGGTGGATATTCTCCCTTCAATCTCGGATCAATGCACTGTTTGACCTTATCCTCACTCAATCTCGGGGTCGCCTAAACAGTGGAAAGAGCAACACAAAATTTGATCAGTATCCGAAAACAGGTAAACATGCAGAATAATAAACATCAATAGTGTATGCCTGGGACAATTTCTAGACTACAGGTATAGGTTTATAGGGTTCGTCATGGTGGTGAAATTCCCTATTTACGTTGTCTCATCTAGGAGTTCCAACTCCTTCGTGAAGCCTTTGAGAGGCACCGGCCGCGACAGCCAGAAAATTCAGATATGTTTATTCGAGCGACAACTACTCGGAGAAATCCAGCTATAGTCCCTAGGATCCCAACATGCATCAGAGAGGTGACATCCTTCCTTGATTAATTATTTCGACATGTCCTATACGTCATGCTAGCAGTAGATGTCTTTCTTTTACTTGCATGTTGTCCATTTCTTAGTTCCTAACCAACACATGGCCTATGCCATTGAATAAAACGCTGTTGATTATGGAATAATAATTATAATGAAATCCACTGTGGCATTTAGGAAATCATGTTGTTTCGGTTTAAACCCTTGTCTATTCAGAAGTCCTTACTTCTGCACGAGCTACCCACAAAAAATTCATGACCCAGATGAGGGATGGGAGGATCATGGCCCCTGATATTTATTTATCATTTGCGCTAATTCTGAAGTCACTACATCGCTTCAATGGCCATCCATCGGTCTTGCTGAAATTAAATATGAATTATTAAATTTTCTTATAAAAGCCATTCCTATGTCTATCTCGCATCAGAGGTGCTCTTCTTGTGAGCTCGAACAATTGCGGGTGGTAGTAATTCAGGAATCACATCAAGTTTCTTAAGACTGCGAGAAAGCTAAATTCGAACAAGGACACCTAACATGGTGAGTTGGCTACAGGTGTACACATTTTCCTTGGTTACTTGCTATAGAAGGAGAGTTTTGACATATTAAATGAGCAAAATGATCTAGAAGAGAAGTTACTGCTGTAGCTGATCAACAAGCCAAAAGAGGACCAGACGGGAATCCTACACTTGTGTGAAACAATAAACAGGGTATGTTTTTGGAGAATCCGAATGTGATATTTTCGTTTGTTTGTTACCTTGTAATTGATCTTTTTGTTTTCTTCACTGTTTTTCTTTAATATTTTTTGTTATTATGGATTACATAATGTTCCTACTCTTATAATTTTTATCCTATTAACCATATGAGCTTATGTCGACACACAATAGCCAAGTAATCTAGAAACGGTAGTCTCTGGAGTAAAAGCTCACCCAGGTAACCAGGCTTTGCTGCCCTCTAGGCATCATATGGTCCACAGGCTTCCGACCTGTCAGAAGCTCCAGAAGGACGACTCCAAAGCTATATACATCACTTTTTTGTGTCAACTGGCCAGTCATGGCGTATCTGCATTACATTGGAAACATCATTAACATCCACAGACTATCAAAGTATTTGTTTTCAATTTTTTCTCGCATAAGTATGTCTACGTCAATGAAAAACTAAAATAGTACGATGAAGAGCTTAATGTTCCCCAGGTGAAGTATCTAGTATGTTCGGTTCTAATATAAATGCATTGCTAACTGAAACCTTTCCAATTCAAGAAGGAAAAAAGCTGACAAGGTAAAGATCTTTGCTTTTCAATATATTTATGAGCAGAGACATGTCATGTTTGTTTAAAAACAATACTTCTAATAAAGAGACTATGCCACTAAGTATAAAACATGGGAAACAAAGAGGAATGCCATGAAAATCCCACTATTTTGGCACGTCACTTGAGTAGTTAAAAAGTCCTACAAGCTGCCCATCTTTAGCTCACCACCCAGAATTAAACTCATCCAAAAAAATTAGGCATGAGATTACTACGGAATGTTGTAACAAATGATGATCCTAGATAGAACTGGAGTGGTGCGACTTTGAATGCAATATAGCAATTGGTGCAAATGTTGAGAGAAATATAACCTCATATTGTTCTTTTAACTTCTCAAAATCTTGCACGGCTTTCACTTTCTCCTAGTGTACTCAATTGTGCTTCATAGGTCCTAGCATGAATGATCTTTAACATATGCGTTTAGCATCTCACGAGCTTCAAAAATGGATACACAACACCTCAAGGCTATGCAAAATGACTGTTTATGTCGCCATGTTCATGTTAAAATTGACAAATTGATCATTGAAACTATATCAAATACACAGATGCGATACCTTTTTTACTCTTGTCATCGATGAACTTTCTACTAATATTCTAAAAGTATAATGGTCTATGTTAGTTGAATATGATATAGCATTACCTAATAGACAAGGCTTGAATTAAATGCTAAACAAGATGCAAGGAGGAAAGCTTAGGAAGATAGGGGTTTAAAAAATACTATCAAAACGAGTATATGAAATGGAACTCTGATGGATATAATAAGGAAGCCCTTTTCATTTTTCCAAATTGATGGCCAAGAAATACCACAATTTGATTGTATTTGGTTTCTTCGATCAAATAAAGAAGGATGAAGAGATAGATGAGTATAGATCCAATAGAATTAAAGTTGAGGATGAATTAGAAAAGGGATTCGGGGTGTTATGCTATCAACACATGCCTTAAAACTCAAGGATAATATTCACGGGATAACAGTACATGGTTTAGAATGGTGAGCCATAAATAAAGTTTAAGCCACAAGATAAGCATGCACAGATGACAACATTGAGTTGATGTGCGGAAAATTTAGAGTGAAAATGAGGACATTAAAGATGCCCCAACGAGGGCAAACTGGCAAAGTGGTGGAGAAAAAAATTATGACAATATGGGCATGTAGATTAGAGAATACAAACAGCCTTGGTAAGGAGATGGTCTTAAAGGGGAATATCTTAAATAACACCGATGGAAGTTGCTAGAAAATATATGGGACAGCTTTTGGTGACGATAAAGATAGCCCTTAATACGCATGGCTACCTTGAAGGATTTGTAATTGTAAAGTAGGACCCAGTTCAATAAGATAAGACAAGATGGCTACGATTACAGCTATTGTTAAAAAGAGAGACGTGTGATCGAGAACTTCATATCCAATATAATGACCAAAGCCCTTTTTTGATGATCTTAGTTATTCCGAGTCATGAAGTTTCAACATCAAGTTGTGAAGCTCAATAAGCGACCTGCACGATTTCTACATGACGAGCATGGTGAAAAGAGGAATCTACCCAAAGAAATTATCCAATTGCCCAACCTGCTAAAATTAAGATAAGGCTTCAGTTATTGTCATTCATGCCATAGGTTGTTTTGCTGGGCAGTGAGATCAGGATGATTCAATCCTTGTGGAGCTCTTTTCTATGTTGTTTTGGGTCTTTATTTCTCACCATCTTATTGAGGAGATGACTTTGGTTCAGTGCAGTATTCATACATAATATGTTTGTAATGCTTCTAAATGAATGGTATCCTAAAGAAATGGAATTAAATCACATTTCCTTTAGTCCAAAACTAGCACATAAACCGTTGGGGGATATATTTAACCAGATTAGAGAACCTATCCAGCATGATATGATTATTCATCTATTCCATCCATTTACACCCAAAAATCCTCCCAAAGACAAACAAAAGACAATATTGAGCTTCATTGTAAACTCTCTCTAAATTGATCATGGGGAAATGTGAAAACCATGTGCATCAAAGCATCCATCATCTGGTAAGAAAATATCAAAAGAGACACAAGAAGATACATTTAGACTACTTCAAGAAACACTATTACAGCTTATCTAATCAAAGATCCTTACCACTTTATTTTTGATGGCTCTTAAGGAGAGGTGGGACCGATCACTGGAAATATTTCTTAAGATAAAAGATCATTGCATTAATAGATCTCCCCACGCCCACACCCACACACATCCATCACTTTTTCAATCAATCCATTTCTCAAATCTTGGTTAATACTACCAATTTACAAATGCTCTTGCTTCATGAATCCCTTCTTGTCACCCCCAAACCACAAAGAAATGAACTACAAACACCTTCAATTTACATCTCCTATGTCTCCTCATATCTAAATCCATCCACTCCAAGCATCTTTTGCAATTAGTACTCCCTCCCATTACAAATCACTTCAATATATTTAGCCTTATAAAATATAATCCTTCCATCCATATAGAGGATCCTAAATCTTTACTAATAAAATCATCTATGCAACAAACCGTCTCCAAAGAAAGCGACTAAATGGCAGCATAGCAGACTGGCTAAACAAAGGAGAATTCTGCAGCAGTTTCCCTTACTATAGAGAATACTCATTTGGACAATATGATAGTTTAACTGTCAATTGATTAGTCATCATCTGTGACATTCCATTAAGATGGGGCCGACAATAGAGCACAACTACAATTAATAAGGCTCCACAAAATATTGCCAAAAGATTTCCAACCATCATAATGACATCAACCTTCTAAGATTGATGCTAACCTTGCCAAGGCGACTTTGTAAGAGAGGTCTACCAAGAAATCGAGGTCGATTGACGGGTAGGGAGAACTACCTTATTGGTTAGACAATTTAAGCTCACGCAAGTATGGAGCGTCCTTGCAAGGTTTCCCTAGACAAGGAAAGAGTCTAGATGAAGAGGGAAAGGCAAGAAAGATAAAAGTAATTGCTTATATGTCAATGTGGCACAAATAATAAGACAGAGATGAAGTGAAACATAATTTTTAAATGCCTTCATATGTAATTTCAGGTCGCCTGACGTCACAATAATTCAAATCTGCATCTGAAAAGTACACTTTGCAGACTATAAACACAAAGATAATCTAAAAAATAGGTAACCAACATATTGAAGAATCGGAGTTCTATGTGATTACTCTGGTGCATGATAACCGAAGGTTCCCAACACACGAGTAGAATGAAGACGAGCAGCCATATCAGGGGCCTGATTCAAAAGATTGAAGTCTGCAATTTTTGCTCTAAAGTCCTCAAATAAGAGAACATTGCTTGATCTGACGTCTCGATGTATTATAGAAGGTTGAACCTTCTCATGAAGATACTCTAGCCCCTTAGCTGCATCAATAGCAATCCTCACTCGCTGCATCCACTCAAGCACAGGACCAGGTTGTGCACCTTGGACACCTTTTCTACCTGTAGCACCAAAGAAGAATTAGAAGGTATTGTAGCAATTGTATAAGATGGTCAAGAAGAAAGGAATACAACTAGCAGGGTGAATGTCATACCATGCAAAACATCATGCAGTGAACCCATGGTTGCAAACTCATAAGTCAGTAGACGTAGATCCGCTTCAACACAATACCCCAGCAATTCAACAAAGTTTTCATGCTTCAATCTTGATACCATGGAGACCTATGCAAGAAAAAACAATATAGTCAAGTCTCAAAGGCAAAGAACCGATGTTGAATGGCCAACTTTATTAAAATGAAGACCCTCTACTGAACCTGCAATGCCATGTTTGACAGAAATAATAGGAATAAAAGAACAAACACGTCTTGGAATTGGTAGACAAACCTGGGTCAAAAATTCAGTATTGGGCACAGGCTCTGATGAAACATCAAGTTTTTTTATTGCAATTTGTTTCCCACAGTCTAAAACCGCAAAATATACCCTTCCATATGACCCTTCACCAATCAAAGACTTTGAACCAAAATTGTCAGTCTTCTCTTTCAGTTCCTCCACAGACAAGGCAGGCACTTCAATAGGTGGTGGTGCCTTTTGGGGTTCGCTTTTTGCTATAGCAGAAAGTTTAGGACCTCTCTGCATCCCTGAAAAGAAATAAAAAAAAAACAGCTTTATAACATCAGAGCATTGGAAGCAACACTGGAATATCTAGAAAAATAATTGAGTTACAAATTAACAATCAGCCTTCCTTAACTTTTATGCAAAACCACTCCCTTAAAAGATCAGATTCAAGTCCATGATGTTGCACTCAAGTCAATAAAATCTCAAAATCGAACATGAAAAATAAAATGAGCGAATTGAAGGATGTACCTACTTTGCTAGTTCCATATCTAGGGAGCAACGAGTATATTTTTTGCTGCCTAAACCACTGTGGAGATCAAAATTGCTTTCAACGCTTGGTATATGATAACATATATCATCTGGCGGTGTATTAACAACGATGGCCAGGTGCCCCCACGGCCCCACCCCCCACACCCGTGCACCCTCTAAAAATCCCTAAGCAATCCCCTTAACAAGAAAAACTCTCCCCTTTGAGGGACCAGAGAAAAACCCTAACACCACAGGGCTTTGGAGGGACTTTCAACCCCCCCTCCCCTCGGCTAAAAGCAACAGTAGCCATTGAGGATGGTCTCCTCTCGAAGCGCCAACAACGCCAGTTAACTCATTTCTCTCAAATGGCGGCGATGCCCTTCACTGTGGGCTCATCCTGCGGCCCCTGTTGGTGGTCCCCTCCATTGCAACCTCCATCTATAGCAACTACCTCAGTGGTGCCCTCCAATACGCCCTCCGTTTGAGGGGCTCCCTCGTTGCCCCTCTCAACAGTGCTCCTCATAGTGGGATAACCTTTGTGGCCCCCCATCAGCGCCCCCTCCAATGCATTCTTCTCCAATGGCGAGGCCCATTGAATCCTCTTCCAAGATCAGGCGGTGGATCGAAGCAATTGAGCAGATGTCCCCTCCTCTCAACAACAATGCTCCCCTTCTTTCTCTACCATCTCCAACCGAAAGCCCTATGCAGAGCAATCATCCGATGGGCTCCCTACCCTTTGTAACATGAACAACTTTCAACGAGCTCCCCCATTGTGGTGAAATCTCTATGACAATCATCTACAACAATCTCTGGTAGCTTCCTCCCACAACGGTAGCAGCCATATCCGAAAGGCAACAGCTTTTTCACACAGTAGTGGCGGCCACCTCAAAGTGATTCCTCTAACAACAAGGGTAGCACCTTCGGTGGCTTTCTCCCACAGAGTGGCAACCATCATTGGTGACTCCCTCTGTTGCCCCCCTCCATGGCCTCTTCGATGGTTCCCTCATCACCACGTTCACCTTCCAAAGGACTAGATGGGAGAGAAGGCAGTTGGAGCGACAATTGTATTTTAAGTGAGAGTTTTTCTCATACTCATTCACTAATCCTTTCAGCTCCTCTCCCTATGATTTTCTCCTTCATAACTGAAGGGTTTTTCACAGAAAATCATGAGCCTTATTCTTTACTTGATCTTCCAATTTAAGTGTGATCTTCACCATCTTTGGGTCATGGTGGGATCCTGAAGAATCCACCAACAACGTCTTTGGGATTACTCATGGAGCAGCTCCCACCTCACCTTCGATGCTCCGGGGGAGGCTCCACACGCCCCGACGCTCTAGCAAGGGGGACCTTTGTACAACCCGATGCTCTGACGGACAACACTGCGCAAGCGCCCCAACGTGTGGCTTCGTACTCCAGTAACTCCACGACGCTCTAGCGAGCAACACCAAGCGCAGGCGCCCCAACGGGTGGCTCCATGCTCCTAAGTCTGACCGAGGGCTCCGGGTCTCACAAGCCTTTGTGAAGCCTATCTAGGGAATCGAACCTTAGTCCTCCTCACATACGAAGTCCTAGTCCAAACTAGGTCGAAGTGTTAAGACTTTAGTCGCTTAGAACCCTCAAGGAAGACCCCTTGTAATTTTTTCCCTATGCATGTTGTTCTAGAATAATGGCAGGGTGAACGTTCCCCTGGGTTGATCTAATGATGCTTATACTTATTAAGTAATGTGCATGGAAAGCATGGTCTCTACTTCAAAATCATCATGAAATTATGGAACTATAGTATGGGCTCGATAGATATTCTTATAATGTGAAAAGTGTGTTTCCAAAAAATGATGCACATAACCATATGCAATCATGCATGTGATTCACTCCATATTGGGAGTTAGGTCACATCCTTTTAGTTTTCAAATGTGCCTTATAAAGACGCATAATAAAAGAAACCCATGGTGGAAGATTACACATAAAAGATGAATTGGATTATGACATTCTAGGTACGTCTATGTTATTTTGGGGTTCAGATTTGGGGAATGGCATGTAACTGAGAGGTTAAAGTTCTTTAGGAGGTCGACCACCTTTGAAGTGGCCATTATATACAACTTTCTATTTTCTTCTATCTTTGATGTTACTTCTATCTAATTGTGGGCGTCTTCTTCAAATTTTGTCGCCCAATCCGAATGTGTTTTGTCATCGAAGGCGTCGATTGTGCTTTGCAGCCAAAGGCGATCGCTGCAGTACCAACAGGTAGGGGCATTACTAGTGTATATATATATATATATATATATATAGGGAATACGGGGTATGAGCTGACAGTTCATTTGTTCATTTGAGCTGTCACCAGCAATCATCCGATTAAAATCATCAGCCATCCGTTTTGTTTTTAAAAACTGTGTACAGCACACACCTCACCCTCATCCTCTCTCTCTCTCTTTCGTTGAACCGCCCACCGGCGCCCTCACCCTCATCCTCTCTCTCTCGCCTTCTCTGGCTCCGATGATGGATCGCAGCTGCCCCGACCACCACCCTCCACTCCGGCAGCCTCGATCTCTCCTCCGGCGCCGATCGCACCAACCCTGATCTTCCCCTCCGGCGACGATGGATCGCACCAACCCGATCTTCATCCCCGACGCCGGCAGCTCCCCCTCTCTAGACTGGATCGTCTCCGACGCCGATAGCTCCCCCTCCCCGACCTCCAGCCCCCGTCGCTCCCCTCCCCCTCTGATCTCCTCTTTCTCCTCCGGCAGCCACCCTCGATTCACTGTCGAGGATGGCTGCCGGAGGGGAAGGAGGAGATCAAGGGGGTTGTTGGGCTTGCCGGAGGAGGACTGAAGGTCGGGGAGATCGTGGCTGGAGGTCGGGGCTGGATCGGCGACGGGGATGAGCGCAAACACCAGTTGCTGCCTCGCGTGGCGTCGGGAGATCGAGGAGCCTGAGCCGCCGGAGATGAAGAGGGAAGAGAGCTGACAGTCGCCGGACATAGGGGAGATGAAGGGGTCGCGGAGATCGCAGGGCGCAAGAGACGAAGGGATCGCGATTTACCCTATTTGTCATTTATTATTTATTGGGTTTTTCTGGCGATGGGAATCCAACGGCTGTCAGTCGACAACCCAAATAGGTGAAATAAGCTGGCAGCTTATTTCCCGTTTTCTCTCTCTCTCTCTCTCTCTCTCTCTCTCTCTATATATATATATATATATATATATATATATATATATATATATATATATATATATATATATATATATATATATATAATAAAAGGCACACTTTTGAGAAAAATGATTGTGATTGATTTGGAGAGGGGATAAAGAAGGGCTAATATTTGTTCTCAGTCCTCCCATTGCACCTTTTGGTTTTTAATGTTGTATCTTGTATGTACCCATGGGTTCTCTCTCTCTCTCTCTCTCTCTCTCTCTCTCTGGGGCAGTCAGCCAAAGGCGAGGAGCTAGTCGCTCTTTTTGGGGAAGTCCGCCAAAGGAGGAGAGCTGATCGCTCTCTCTCGTGCACGTGTGGCGGCAGTCAGCCGGAGACAGGGTTGCGGCCGATGCAATGCCAACAAGCACGGATTTTTCTAGTATATACATAAGTGAAAACATTGAC
Organism: Chamaelirium japonicum; assembly: GCA_947650365.1. Taxonomy (NCBI): domain Eukaryota; kingdom Viridiplantae; phylum Streptophyta; class Magnoliopsida; order Liliales; family Melanthiaceae; genus Chamaelirium; species Chamaelirium japonicum. The sequence continues at coordinate 16,214,603 of OX393553.1, read as the reverse complement.
ACCATTTTACAAGCATAAGGAACATATTTATAAATATGATCTCAAGAAAATAAACAAACATTCAAGTCAAGAGTATTATAAAAATAAAAAAATCACAGCCACCCTACAGCCCTAAAGGCTATCAATCAAGACATTCAACATAATTCAATTGCTCGGCCTCAAATTTTGTCATCAATTAGCATCGTGCTTGAAAACTTCATAATGTAGTGAGGAATGCCGATATTTAAGATTCCACGAGTTCTTTTAGTTATTTGTACAATACTCAATTCTAAAGTAGAGAAAAAACTGCATACCATCTGAATTGTTCTTCGGGTTTTTGTGGAATTCATCTTCATTGGCATACTCATCCACTCGATAACAACAGCAAATCCAGCGCCACATCTTATTTTTCTTCATATCTCTTCCAATGTTATTGTGTGTACCTAAACATCATGAGGTAGTCAATCATACAAACAATATTAGAAATGAAATGCGGATGTTAAAAAGCTATCCCACTAAAGTTCTCCTAATAAAACAGCGATAAAAGATGGGATGGAGCACTTATTGACTGAAGATATCATACAACAAGTAGACCGAACCGACAACAAAGGACCTAAATTGATTGAACATGTAAACACAGCTTCAATTTCCCACGGAATCCGCAAGTACTGCATTGCATCCACCCAATCATATACACAAGTGTGGGCATGAGTAGGTGGTGAATTTTTTCCTTAGAATAAGTATTATCAAAAGATATTAACAGGCATAACATACCGAAATGATTTCATTCCTCGGCAACGAACAAAGGCGATGAGCATTTACCTCCCATCGAAAAACAGAATTAAGCAAAAGGCTGGATTTTGGAATGAAATTAATCGTAAAAAAAATTAAGTCGTGCGCGCTCACTTCCGGGCCACAGTTTCTACCAATCAATACCCAAAATCTTCAACAACAAATCTTCAAACAGATAAACCAATTCGCAACGCTGTATATATATATCCGAAGCATTCTGATCAAAAGCCTTCCAAGAAAGGAAAGGAACAAAACAGAGCGAAATGATTACCTACAGAATCAAATAGCGATTCCTTCACATCCTTGCAACAATTTACAATTATATCATAAATGGGAGATCATGAAACAAAATGGAACCGGAGATGTCGAAATAGGCTCGATTTCATCACGGAACTAATTAAGAGAGAGAGAGAGAGAGAGAGAGAGAGAGAGAGAGAGAGAGAGAGAGAGAGAGAGAGAGAGAGAGAGAGAGAGAGAGAATCCTCACCTGGAATTCTGTATGAAGAGAGAGAGAGAGAGAGAGAGAGAGAGAGAGAATCCTCACCTGGAATTCTTTATGAAGAGAGAGAGAGAGAGAGAGAGAGAGAGAGAGAGAGAGAGAGAGAGAGAGAGAGAGAGAGGGGATCCTCACCTGGAATTCTGTATGAAGAGCGCTGTTCCAGCCTCTAGGGTTAGGGTTTCGTAGGGATCCGGGGGGGGGGGGGGGGGGGGGGGGTGGAGCGAGGCGGAGGGAGAGGGCGGGGGCGGTGGGAAATCCGTATTAAATTCCCTTACCGGAATGACAGCGGAGCTCGCATAAAAGAGTTGCGTCGCCTCTAAGTTTTATTTTGGTTAGCCGTCCCGGACGAATAGATCAGTCAAGCTGAAAGGACTTTGAAATGCTGTGGACGAAAATATTCTCTACAGTATTTAAATTTTTTTTTTTAAAATCATGCCACTGAATTAGTGATCCTATCGGGGCTGTTTGTCGCCGGAATTGCCTGTCGCCACCGAATTGAACACCGAACATCGTCGCCGGAGCTACTCGCCACCGCCACCAAACCGAACCGAATCTAAACATAACCTTAACCTTAAGATCTACAGGTTATAGGATGAACCTTAGACCTAGAGTCCTCAACCGAATCGTGAATCGAACACCAACGTCGCTGCTGGCCGCTACCCCCGCCGCCTCTGCTTCAGCCACTGTGGGTGCAAAATCTGGCTAGCGCCCAACGGGGGACCCGTTAGCCTGGTTTGGGGCCCACGAAGACGACAGTGGAACCCGCCAGTCTTGCCTGGGCCCAAAGAGACGGTTTGAGACCTGGTGAATCCCCGTGGATATTTACCAAAGCCCTGAATATTCCCAAAGCTCTATAAATAGCAGACCAAATCAATAATGTAGATCGGATCCTCATTCGATATCCAAATTTTCATTCCAGAGATCTTTCTTCAGTTATTAAGAGTTACAGAGCTCTGGCTGAGGACTGAATCTCCTCTTTTACCCCCCTGTCCTCTTTTCTCTGATTGCTTGTACAAGTGACACTCGGCCTGTCGAGTTCACTCTACATTTCGGAGTTAGTGGATTCAAGGTTGCGTTTTACCACACAGAGACGTAGGCTTCGGCTGAACTTCGTCACCACATCATGTGTCGACTCTCTTTATCTCTCTCTCTACTCAAATAGCGATTCCTTCACATCCTTGCAACAATTTACAATTATATCATAAATGGGAGATCGTGAAACAAAATGGAACCGGAGATGTCGAAATAGGCTCGATTTCATCACAGAACTAATTAAGAGAGAGAGAGAGAGAGAGAGAGAGAGAGAGAGAGAGAGAGAGAGGATCCTCACCTGGAATTCTGTATGAAGAGAGAGAGAGAGAGAGAGAGAGAGAGAGGATCCTCACCTGGAATTCTGTATGAAGAGCGCTGTTCCAGCCTCTAGGGTTAGGGTTTCGTAGGGATCGGAGGGGGGGGGGCGGGGGGGCGGGGGGGGCGGAGCGCGGGGGAGGGAGAGGGCGGGGGCGGTGGGAAATCCGTATTAAATTCCCTTACCGGAATGACAGCGGAGCTCGCATAAAAGAGTGCGTCGCCTCTAAGTTTTATTTTGGTTAGCCGTCCCGGACGAAAAGATCAGTCAAGCTGAAAGGACTTTGAAATGATGTGGACGAAAATATTCTCTACAGTATTTTAATTTTTTTTTCTTTTAAATCATGCCAATGAATTAGTGATCCTGCCGGGGCTGTTCGTCGCCACCTTGTTGTCACCGAACCAGTGAACGCCGGAGCTGCCTGTCGCCACCGAATCTAACACCGAACGCCGTCGCCGGAGCTACTCGCCACCGCCACCGAACCGAACCGAACCGAACCTAAACCTAACCCTAACCTTAAGATCTACAGGTTATGGGATGAACCTTAGACCTAGAGTCCTCAATCGAATCGTGAATCGAACACCAACGTCGTTGCTGGCCGCTACCCCCGCCGCCTCTGCTTCAGCCACTGTGGGTGCAAAATCTGGCTAGCGCCCAACAGGGAACCCGTTAGCCTGGTTTGGGGCCAACGAAGACGACAGTGGAACCCGCCAGTCTTGCCTGGGTCCAAAGAGACGGTCTGAGACCTGGTGAATCCCCTTGGATATTTACCAAAGCCCCGAATATTCCCAAAGCTCTATAAATAGTAGACCAAATCAATAATCTAGATCGGATCCTCATTCGATATCCAAATTTTCATTCCAGATATCTTTCTTCAGTTATTAAGAGTTACAGAGCTCTGGCTGAGGACTGAATCTCCTCTTTTACCCCCCTGTCCTCTTTTCTCTGATTGCTTGTACAAGTGACACTCGGCCTGTCGAGTTCACTCTACATTTCGGAGTTAGTGGATTCAAGGTTGCGTTTTACCACACAGAGACGTAGGCTTCGGCTGAACTTCGTCACCACATCATGTGTCGACTCTCTTTATCTCTCTCTCTACTCAATAGTGTTTGTGTGACAGCACAACAAACGACAGCTCAACACTATACAGTGCATCGCACTCGAAGTTAACCATAAATTGATTGGTGGCACCGTACTCTATAGTGTACCGCACTCGAAGTCAACCATCAATTGGTTGATGGCAGGAAACCATACGACGACCGTAATTTCCCCCCACGGTTTGGCACCGTCAATGGGATCATCCCAATCGAGCTGCGACCTCCGAGCTTCCCAGCACCTATCGGTCACGCTGCAATTACCAATTAGTTCGAGTAAACTGTTTGTCTCCATCGCCATACCTGAATGGCGAAGACACAATCCGTGGATCAACAGGAAGGAAGCTATTTATATCCAGACATTTAACAGGCTACGACTCACTCCATGAGTCGCGGGCATGAGGCGAACTAGCAACGACTTGGAACTGCATCGATCAACTAGATCGACTTGCGCCTCTATCCGAGTCCGCGTCATCCTCCGATCGATATGTCATGAGGAACGATTGAGAGGAGGTTCATGCCCCTGCAATCGGGTATCGGGAACGTGAAGACTACCTCTAGGTGGAGCAACGCCTTCCGAGAATACAACTGAGTCTTTCTCCACCTCGTCCTTCGATTGTTTCTCCCTATCAACATGCCGATCGGAGGAACGATCATGTGGCTGAAGGACTACTCCATCAGGAAATTCTTCAAGCTCAATTCCCAAGGAGTTGGAGACTTCTTTCACTCCCAAAGTTTGACTACTTAAAGGGAGACCCGATGGCGCACATCCTAGCGTTCAAGCTATCCTTGACGCCCTATGATTTCGACAACCAAATGCTATACGACACCATAGCGGGTAGCCTCGACAAGCTATATCTCGATTTGTGCGACAACCTCCCAACCAGCTCTATCTCCCAGTTCAGGGTATGGCCGATCTCTTAATTTAGCACTATAGGCTGAACCTCAAGTCGGAGAAAAAGCTACACTCACTCTATCGACTTCGGATGGGGACGGATAAACCTTCCGAAGCTTTACTTGGAGATTCCGGAATGAGCATGCAACGCTCTTAGGATGACATATCGACGACGAGGCGGTCATACTAGCCTTTCAGAAAGCGATACGATATGACCTCCACATCTACTATAACTCCATCAGAACTCCTCCAACCTCTATTGGAGCATTGTTTGATCACATTCAGTGGGAAATCGAAGTAGAGGACAACTAGATTACCCGTAAGGGGAGTAAAACAAAAATACGTCCACCTGAGGAGGAGTCACCAAGGTGAACGCCATGAGCTCACAACGCTCAAGCTAAGGAAGACAAGTCATCCAAACGACTTCAGGATGGGGGTTACACATTTCCTTCGTCCAAGAAAACTAGTGTCGCAAATTGGAATCTGTCGATATTTGAGCAGATCTAGCATGAAGACTTCCTTAAGTCGACAAACCCTCTCCAGCTTGATTCAAAGCACACGACAAATAAATTTGTCTACTGTGACTTCCACCGATGCCACAGACACCCAACAGTAAAATGCAAGTATCTCTCGTATCACTGGGAAGACCTTTGGCAAAAGGGATATTTCTAGGAGTTCAAAGAAGGACATGGATCCTATCAGGACCCCCCTTCTGCAACCAAGGAAAAAAAAGCTTGCAGCATCCATAGTTCCGGGAACTAACAGTATCAGCTGAAGGGGAAGCATCCCATCGACTGATTAGAGTAGAAGTTCATGGATTTTCAACAATTCGAAATATCACTCATTTGAAATCCATAATGTATTAGCTTCCGAGTTATCAATAAAATGGCAACTGATTGTCTTCCATATGCAAGTTCTTCTCAAACTCATGATCAACTAGTGCTTCACTATTATCAGGCTTAAAGGTACAAGCTCCGTGTCCCTTTGCTGGTTTGATAACACAGGGTCTCTCCATATATGATCATCCAACATTCAAAGGCACCTACTACGTACCCTGCAACCAGTTGGGTCGGTAAGAGCTTTGCCTTGACCAACTAAAGATAAGATTAGTTCAATCGCATATGGTCTCCCCACAATCAGCTAGTAATGCAAAGGTACAAGCTCCATGTCCCTTCGATAGTTTGATCACACAGGGTCTCCCCACGATCAGCTAGTAATGCAAAGTTACAAGTTTCGTGTCCCTTCGATATTTTGATCACACAGGGTCTCCTCACGGTCAATTAGCGTTCAAAGGCACCTGCAACATAGCCCGCAACCATTTGGGTCGATAAGCACTTTGCCTCAATCAACTCAAAACAAGACTAGTTCGATTGCATAGGGTCTCCCCAAGATCAGCTAGCAATGCAAGATACAAGCTCTGTGTCCCTTCGCTGGTTTGATCATACAGGGTCTCCTCACAATCAACCAGTGTTCAAAGGCACCTGCTACTTACCCAACAACCAGTTGGGTCGGTAAAAGCTTTGCCTCAACCAACTAAAGATAAGACTAGTTCGATCGCATAGGGTCTCCCCACAATCAGCTAGCAATGCAAAGGTACATGCTATGTGTCCTTTCACTGGTTTAATCGCACAGGGTTTCACCACGATTAGCCGACGTTCAAAGACACCTACTACGTATCCCGCAACCAGTTAGATTGGTAAGATCATTGCCTCTACCAACCGAAAATAAGACTAGTTCGATCGCACATGATCTCCCCATGACTAGCAATGTAAAGGTACATGCTTAGTGTCCCTTCACTGGTTTGATTACACAGGGTCTCCCCACGATAAGCCAGTGTTCAAAGACACCTGCTATGTACCCCACAACTAGTTGTGTTGGTAAGAGCTTTGTCTTGACCAACTGACGACAATACTAGTTGGATCGGTCAGAGCTTTGCCTCAATCAACTAGCAATGCAAAATTACATGCGTTGTGACCCTGCTGATATAGTTGGCATGCATCTGGCATGTCATCCTGTGCAAACAGCTGGAAGTGTTTGTGCCAAGGCCCAACCTTCCAATGAAACAAATATCGCACTACCCTGAGGTCCCTAACTATGTCCATGATAGAGGACTTAGACATTTAGGAGTGTGATGACATCAATACATATCAAAGATCGCATCACCTTGACTGTGTCTAAATACAAAGGACACACAGGTATGCGAAGACGTTCAATGCCAAAGACCGCACTATCCTAATTGTATATGAATATAAAGGACACACAGGTGTGCGGAATCCTCAAGCTCAAGACTCATGGCTGAAGACTCTCTACCCTGGGTTTTCTATCTAAGGAAAGATAACCGGGAACGTGAGACATTCAAACACTCACATAAAGAGCCAACACCTGTAATCAACTAAGCTCCAAGTTACCACCCTGTAACTTGGAAACAAAGGCCGAGACCGATGTTTTGGCACTCGATCAAAAGTCCAAGCTTACTGACTTGGCTCGCAACACCTAAGGTCCAAGTCCATAGCGTTGGCACCTGGCAGCAAATTCCAAGACCCACATCTTGGCACTTAGTCGACTAAAGTCCAAGTTTGCAACCTAGCTTGTCACCTAGCCGCAAAGTCGAGACTATAGCCTCAGCACTTGTACACCAAGCCCAAGCTTGCAAATCTTAGCATTAGTGGAAGTTTCGAGCTCATAGTCTCAACTCTTCCACGTCTAATGACAAACACTTCATGCCCCGACTATGCTTGACAATAGAAGACAACTAGGGATGCAAGACATTCCAGCTACAATCGAATACATTCAAAGGCTAGCATATCATAGAAGTCACACTCGTACCAGTTGGCAGGCAACAACAACTCTGAGAGGGCATACAATCACAACAAGACATTCAGTGCTACAAACGATCAGTCAATGGTCAATCTTCTGACTACAGTCGACCTTTCGACAGTAATTGATCGATCGAAATTCAATACAATTTATGCAACACACAGCTAGAATGTTCGATCCTTGGTCAGGGGTCGGCATATGGACTCCTGTGAACTCCAATACTTGCAAACAAGATACCCAACCAAGAGGGCAAGTTGATCCTAGGGAGTTGCCATTGAGCTGGTTGAAAATTATTCCTCTACCACCCCTTGACCTTATGGGATGTTAACATGGTGTCCCTAGTTATCCCTGGGTTTGTTCAAATAGCATCACCAATCCCAATTGTCTCGTTAAATGACATTCCACAAACCTCTTGGGTGACTAAATAGTAATGTCTCAAATACATCAAACGAGTTGAAAAGTCTTGCTCCTACCACCAGTCTGTCGGATTTTGGCGCCCTGGGCACCACTTCTATCGCCAATCTCGCGATGGACTTCTTCAGGTCTCCAGGTTGATGGCGCCCGATGGAGCTCTGGGCGCCAAGCAAGAAACATACACGGATTGGACCCATGGTTGCATGATTTGTAGGGACTTTAAATAGGATTTCCACCCTAGGTTTTGTGAGAGGTTGTCATTGTGTTAGACGACTGGTTTAGGGTCTTGCTTTGGGCTTCTCCATTGCGTTTGAGAGATGAAGAAGATCAGGGATCGAGATAGAAGATTAGTCTCCTTAAGATCTGATAGAGTCAGGGAAGAAGAAGAGGGTTGTAAAGTCCTACGTTATAATTCCATTACTCCAAACCAGTGACTGACACCTGCAGAGATAGGGATTTTCGAACTGCGTGAATAAATTTCTTTATGTCGTGTGGCTTGTTTTCTTTATTATTTTTTTCTCTGTGATTAAGGATCGTTGTCGGTGAATTCGATCATTCTCTTTAGATCGTCAGAGATCCAAAAACCTTAGATCACTTCTGCGAGCGTGAGGCGGCAGATTGAGACCTCGTTTGAGGTATTTCGCGCCAACAACTGGTATTAGAGTCAAGGTTTTAGAGAGTTTTGCATCAGATCTATTAGAGATGACCGAAAAGTAGACCACCATGGGTAGCATGAAGATTGATCTCAAGCCATTTGACGGAAAGACCAATTTCACGCTATGACAGAGAAAGATGAGGAATATCTTGATACAAAGATTGATTTCAAGCCAAGCGGAGACGATGAATGAAGCCTGGTTGAAAGCATATTAGAAGGCGATGAGTTCCATTGAGCTTTATCTGTCGAATAAGGTCATGTATAGTTTCATGAAGGAAACGTCGGCTAAAGCTTCTTGGGATAAGTTGCAGTCGCTGTACATGGAAAAATCCCTCTCGAACTGATTATTCTTGAAGGATGAATTATACTATTTACGTATAGATGAAGACAGAGATCTAATGGAACACCTGAACAGGTTCAATCGGTGTATTTCAGATCTTCTGCGGGTCGAGGTGAAGTATGAGAAAGACGACAATGCACGTTCCAACTCTCAAGAAGAACCTGATTTTTTGGGTATTCTAGATGCAAACAGGTATGCCTACTCATCGGGTGATGGGAAGATCAAGGTTATTAAAGGATCTATTATGGTGATGAAAGGAGAGAGGTAGACGAATAATATGTATAGACTATCGGAGAGCATAGTCTTAGGTAGAACGACAGTCTCTACAAACATCAGTTCGGAACGAGATCAGACTTTACCATATATGGCATCAGAGGTTGGGCCACATAAGTGAAAGGGGATTGCAGGAACTACACAGAAGAAAACTGCTGAAAGGTATAGGCGAGTGCAAATTGGAGTTGTACCGATCATGCATTATAGGGAAGCAGTCCAAGATTTATTTCAAGTTGGCTTCTATGGAAGAAAGGGTGAAAGATGCTCTTAACTACTTTCACTTCAATGTTTGGGGACCGGCTCCGACTCGTTCATATGGTAGAGCTTGGTATTTTGTCATATTCCTGGATGATTACTCTCGGAAGGTTTAGTCTACTTCATGCGCGAGAAATCCGAGGTGCTTGATAAATTCAAAACCTGGAAGGCAGAGGTGGAAAACCTGACAAATAGGAAGACTAAGTATTTAAGGAGCGACAACAGAGGTGAATACAAAGATGGAAAGTTTATAGAATTCTATCAGTAGGAGGGCATTGTCAGGTACTTCATGGTGAAGAAGACACTTCAGCAGAATGACGCTGCAGAAAGGATGAACATGACTCTCATGGAGAAAGGGAGGTTCATGCGAGTGCATACATATCTGCCCGAGTCCTTTTGGGCAGAGTCGGTTAACCATGCGTGATATTTGCTTAATCGATCTCCCTCGAAGCTAGTAGAATTCAGATGTACCGAGAAGGTATGGTCTAGAAAAGATATGGATCTTTCCATGATAAAGGTATTCGGATGCATGGCGAACTCGCTCTTATCCCGAGCGATGAGCGGAACAAGTTGAAGCCAAAGTTATAGGAATGCCCGTTCTTCGACTTTGAACAAGGAGTGAAGGGCTTCAAGTTGTAGGATCCGAATAACCGAAAGAAGATCGTCAGCAGAGACATCATCTTTGACTAGATGACCATGCCTATTGTGTGTACCTTGATGGTTGGACTGGAAGGTGGCCTTGTTGCGGACCGGTCGCGCACTTTATCGCGAGCCGGCCTTACGCTTCGCGTCCCGGGGAAACAAGCGAACCTACCAGGGGCCACAATCTCATCGCGGGTCGGCCACGCACGAAGAGGAGAAAGGGGGCGCTTCAGGCCCTAGAGAAGCAAGCAAACCTACCGGCGGTCGCAATCTCATCGCAGGTCGGCCACGCATGAAGAGAAGAAAGGGAGGAATGCCCCTCCTTTTCGCTACGGGTCAGCCGCGCACGAAGGGAGAGAAGGGGGAGTCCACCCCCCCATAGAGGTCGGCCGCGCACGAAAGCGGAGGGAGGGGGGAGTCCACTCCCCCCCATGGAGGTTGGCCGTACACGAAAGTAGAAGGAGGGCGAGTCCACTCCCCCCGTGGAGGTCGGTTGCGCACGAAGGCAGAGAGAGGGGGGAGTCCACTCTCCCCTTGGAGGTTGGCTGCGCACGAAGGCAGGGAGAGGGGGGAGTCCACTCCCCCCTGGAAGTCGGCCGCGCACGAAAGCGGAGGGAGGGGGGAGTCCACCCCCCTAGTGGTCGGCCGCGCACAAAAGCAGGAAAGGGGGGGATTGCCCCTCCTTTTGGCTACTGGTCGGCCATGCACAAAACCGAGGGAGGAGTGCCCCCCCTTCTGATGGTCGGCCATGCACGAAGAAGCGGCTCGAGAGGGATCGAGTTTCCCTAGAATCACGCCCCCAAAACGCGCGATGGTTGAACCCGAGAATCTCGGTAGCACAACAGTTACGGGAGTGCATTCCACGCTCCCGAGATTCCCGACCAAAGTTATCGGGTGCCAATCGTGCACCACGGCCCCACCACGCAGACGATTGAGCATGTTGCTGGAGCATGTCATCAACCCGTCCTGCACGGAGCACTCCAACTGTCATCCCAGGACTCTATAAAAGGGGACCTATCCCATCAGCAAAAAGGACCGAATTCTGGAGAAGGTGTTGTTCGATTCTTCCCGGAGTTTGCAGAGCTAGAGAGAGTGAGATTGTAGAGGTATCTTGGGTGATCGGTCTTCTCAGGGTGTAACTGGGTTAGGGGGAGTGATTGTAATCGAACTGTTGTTTTAGTGCATTCTCACCCCACCCCGTGGTTTTTTCCCCTTCAATGTCGAGAAGGGGTTTTTCCATGTAAACCCGGTCCTCTTTGTTCTTTGGTGTGTTAGATTATGCATTTCAAGTGAACCGCCCGATCCAAGTAAAAACACCCCACACCTATGGTAGAGGCGAAGGCCGATGCGATAAAATTCAGTATAGGAGAGAAGATTGCTACGAAGGTTCCGGTTATCTTGAGAGATATGGGTCAAATAACTTAGGGTGAAGCAATTGGCGCATCCGAAGGTGATATAGACGAGCAACAGCAGGTGGATTCTATGCCTTCATCATCAGCAGTAGGTTGATTTAAACCACCTCAACATGTGGACGAGCAGCAGCAGGTGGATTCAAACCACCTCAGAGATATGGTTGGGATAATGAGGCTTTCTATGCCTTCATCATCAGTGAAGATGATCCAGCGAGCTATAGTGAGGCTGCAGCAATCGCCTTGCATCGATCTCCACAAGAACTCCATTTTGGGAGTTAGTTCTGAGGCCCAAGGGAAAGAAGATTATAAGTTCTAGGTGGGTTCTCAAGAAAGAGGATATGCAGAATGAAGACTCAAAGTTCAAGACACATTTGGTTGCAAAGGGGTTCATTCAACGGGAAGGAATTGACTATAAGGAGATCTTCTCTCCCATAGTCAAGCATACCTCTATTAGACTGCTACTGGCTTAGGTTGCTCATCACGATAGGGAGCTAGAGCAGATGGACGTAAAGATGGTATTTCTTCACGATGATCTCGATGAGGAGATCTACATGTCACACCCGGATGGGTTTGCTGAAGAAGGTAAGGAGAACCACATGTGCAAACTGAAGAAGTCAATCTATGAACTCAAGCAGTCACTGAGGCAGTGGTATAAGCGCTTTTGACTCCTTTATGGTATAAATCGGTTGCTTGAGGGGGATGCATGATTGTTACGTCTATACTTGCACCATTAAGAATGGAGAGACTATGACATTGATGCTCTATGTCGATGATATGCTCATTTCATGTCGTGATATGAGAAATATAGTCGAAATCAAGAAGATATTGAGCAGGGAGTTTGAGATGAAGGATCTCGGGAAAGTGAGAAAAATTCTCGGCATAGAGATCAGGAGGAACATAAAGGTTAGGAAGCTCTGGTTGTCTCAAGGAACCTATATCTGAAAGGTTATTAAGGGGTCTGATATGAAGAATGCAAAGCCAACCTCTACTCCATTGGCTTTGCACTTCGTTTTGAGCAAGACACAATGTCCTAATGTGGAGAAGGAGATCCAGGAGGTGTAGAAAATACTGTACGTCAATACAAAAGGATGCTTGATGTATGCGATGGTTTGCACGAGGCCGAATTCGGCACAAGCGATGAGCGTCGTGTCCAGATTCATATCGAATCCAGGAAAGGTCCATTGGCAGGCAGTTAAATGGATCTTAAGGTATTTGAAAGGTAGTGCAGATAAAGGGATCTTGTTTGCTAGGCAAAATGGAAAGATCGGTATTATGGGATATTCTGATTCAGACTACGCAGCGAGTCTTGATAGAAGAAGGTCTACCACAGGATATGTGTTCACGTGTGGATGGAGATCAGTCTGCTGGAGATCTATGCTACAGTCGGTAACAACATTCTCTACTACCAAGACAGAGTATATAGCTCTGACAGAGGCCGCAAAGTAGGCTATCTGGTTGAATGACCTAACTGGTGAATTGGATTGAGTTAAAGCTCAGTTATGGTACAGTGTGATAGTCAAAGTGTGATTTGTTTGGTAAAGAATCTAGTCTTCCATACAAGAATAAAGCACATAGGTATCAGGTACCATAGGATCAGGGACTGGCTATATGATGGTAAGATTGAGGTGGAGAAGGTTCATATTGATGAGAACGCTTCAAATTTTCTCAAAAAGCTACTCACCAGGGAGAAGGTTAAGCACTGCTTAGACTTCTACTGGCTTAGGTTGCTTATCACGATAGGGAGCTAGAGCATGTGGGGGAAAATCTTCGTGCCGACCCGAAGACTCTCGCAGCACCAGTCAATTGAAGGTTCGAGTTGAAGATCGTTGATCGATCTGTCAATTGGAGTTGAAGTTACCTCTTTCGATATGTAAACAGAGAGGCAATCAGAGAGAGAGTTTGACACAAGAGATGTGATCTCGGAGTTCAGCCGAAGCCTACGTCTTCGTGCTATAGGGAGCAACCCGAATTCACTAACACTTATGTTGAAGTGATCTCGACAAGCCGAGTATCACTGAAAACTCTAATCTCTTCGATAGAAAAAGAAGATCAAAGAGAGGTGGAAGATGGGAAGTTGGAAATCCCAGAGCTCTGGTTTTTTAGAACTGAGAGTTCGATCCTTTTATATTCGAAGACTCTGCTATTTATAGGATTCCCGGGGAGGAATTCCGGGGTAAATGGCGGTTTCTGTTGTCGTATCTGGGGATCCTCTAGGTAAAGCTGGTGGGCTCCGCTGCCGTCTTCTGGGGGATTCTACAGGCTCGTGGGCCTACTGGGCAGGGCCGGTGGATCTCGCGGTGGTCCTCGTGGGCCCACCCGGCAGGATCGATGAGTCCCGTGGTAGTCTTCATGGGCCCACCAGGCAGGGCCGGTGGGTCCCGTCGTAGTCTTCGTGGGCCCACCAGGCAGGGCCGGTGGGTCCCGTGGTAGTTGGTAAACTTCTGCCAAAATTTGCACCCACAGTTACCCCCTCCAAGTTAGCTAGAGTTCGTTCTGGCTGGCTTGGATTTGGTGCAAAAAATAGCAACCCCCTGTCGCAAAAGGCACGAAGAAGCTTGTCGAGTGTTAGCACACAAAAAAGGGCTGACCGATCAATTTTGATTGAACGGTCAATTTTGACCGATCGGTCAAATTTTGACCGATCGGTCAAAATTCAACCGGTCAAGAATCGGGTGATCGGTCAAAAAACATGGTTTTTTGATCGATCCAGTAGGAAATTTGACCGATCGGTTGAAATTTGACCGATCGGTTAATTTTTGACCGATCGGTCATATTTGACCGATCGGTCAAATTTTGACCGATCGGTCAAAATTCAACCGGTCAAGAATAGGGTGATCGGTCAAAAAACATGGTTTTTTGACCGATCCAGTAGGAAATTTGACCGATCGGTTGAAATTTGACCGATCGGTTAATTTTTGACCGATCGGTCATATTTGACCGATCGATCAAATTTTGACCGATCGGTCAAAATTCAACCGGTCAAGAATAGGGTGATCGGTCAAAAAACATGGTTTTTTGACCGATCCAGTAGGAAATTTGACCGATCGAATGATTTTTGCCGATCGGTCAAGTTTGACCGATCGGTAGAAAATTATCCGGTCAAGGTTCGAGTGATCGGCAAAAAACCTTGGTTTTTTGCCAGATCCAGTAGAAATTTGACCGATCGAATGATTTTTGCCGATCGGTCAAGTTTGACCGATCGGTAAAAAATTATCCGGTCAAGGTTCGAGTGATCGGCAAAAAACCTTGGTTTTTTGCCAGATCCAGTAGAAATTTGACCGATCGAATGATTTTTGCCGATCGGTCAAGTTTGACCGATCGGTAAAAAATTATCCGGTCAAGGTTTGAGTGATCGGAAAAAAACCTTGGTTTTTTGCCAGATCCAGTAGAAATTTGACCGATCGAATGATTTTTACCGATCGGTCAAGTTTGACCGATCGGTAAAAAATTATCCGGTCAAGGTTCGAGTGATCGGTAAAAAACCTTGGTTTTTTTGCCAGATCCAGTAGAAATTTGACCGATCGAATGATTTTTACCGATCGGTCAAGTTTGACCGATCGGTAAAAAATTATCCGGTCAAGGTTCGAGTGATCGGCAAAAAACATTGGTTTTTTGCCAGATCCAGTAGAAATTTGACCGATCGAATGATTTTTGCTGATCGGTCAAGTTTGACCGATCGGTAAAAAATTATCCGGTCAAGGTTCGAGTGATCGGCAAAAAACCTTGGTTTTTTGCCAGATCCAGTAGAAATTTGACCGATCGAATGATTTTTACCGATCGGTCAAGTTTGACCGAACGGTAAAAAATTATCCGGTCAAGGTTCGAGTGATCGGCAGAAAACCTTGGTTTTTTTGCCAGATCCAGTAGAAATTTGACCGATCGAATGATTTTTACCGATCGGTCAAGTTTGACCGATCGGTAAAAAATTATCCGGTCAAGGTTCGAGTGATCGGCAAAAAACCTTGGTTTTTTGCCAGATCCAGTAGAAATTTGACCGATCGAATGATTTTTGCCGATCGGTCAAGTTTGACCGATCGGTAAAAAATTATCCGGTCAAGGTTCGAGTGATCGGCAAAAACCCTTGGTTTTTGCCAGATCCAGTAGAAATTTGACCGATCGAATGATTTTTATCGATCGGTCAAGTTTGACCGATCGGTAAAAAATTATCCGGTCAAGGTTCGAGTGATCGGCAAAAAACCTTGGTTTTTTGCCAGATCCAGTAGAAATTTGACCGATCGAATGATTTTTGCCGATCGGTAAAAAATTATCCGGTCAAGGTTCGAGTGATCGGCAAAAAACCTTGGTTTTTTGCCAGATCCAGTAGAAATTTGACTGATCGAATGATTTTTGCCGATCGGTCAAGTTTGACCGATCGGTAAAAAATTATCCGGTCAAGGTTCGAGTGATCGGCAAAAAACCTTGGTTTTTTGCCAGATCCAGTAGAAATTTGACCGATCGAATGATTTTTACCGATCGGTCAAGTTTGACCGATCGGTAAAAAATTATCCGGTCAAGGTTCGAGTGATCGGTAAAAAACCTTGGTTTTTTGCCAGATCCAGTAGAAATTTGACCGATCGAATGATTTTTGCCGATCGGTCAAGTTTGACCGATCGGTAAAAAATTATCCGGTCAAGGTTCGAGTGATCGACAGAAAACCTTGGTTTTTTGCCAGATCCAGTAGAAATTCGACAGATTAGTTGAAAGTTTTGAACCTGCCCTCAGAGAGGGTTTTACAGCTATTCTGTTCTGATCTTCTGGCAGAGTTTTGAACATCGATGGAGCTTGATCCTTCCTGTTTTGAGTCTTTGGTTGGCTTGAATGAGGCTTTTAACCGGCGGTCCGGTTTACTCAGACCGGTGGCTCGCTTGGACCGTTGGTTCACGTGGACCGGTGGTCCGACGTTTCGTCTGGTCCGACGGTTCGCCTGATTTTGCGCTTGCTACGGATGGATGCCACGTGTTCCTACAAAAACACGCGATTTGATATGGTGAAGACACGTGTCTTCTCGATTTGCGTACCTGGTTTTACCCTGGGTATATAAGTTTCACTGGCTGTCATTTTTGCCTCACGCTTCCAAAATTTTTCGAAGTCCAGACTCTTTTGCTCTCGATTTCTGCTCTTGCTCGATCGATCAGATGGCGTCTTCTGGAAGTTCGAAGAAGTCTGGCGGGGTCCCTTCGAAGAGGAAAGGGAAGGAGATTGTTGAGGTTCCATCCCCTCCGAAGGGTCGTGGCAAGGGCAAGGCCGTGCTTGCCGAACTCGGACAGCTGGGCAAAAGACACCAAGGAGTAGGGTTTGCTTCGGCGCCATCAAGGCCAGAGTACATCCCTAAGGTAAAGTTTGCTCTGGGCCCGCTCATGTCTCTGTCAGAGGAAACTGAGTACGTGTACAATACCGGTGGGGAATTCACAGATGCAAAGAGAAAGAAGTGGCAAACACTTCTCTCTTACTTCACCGAAGGAAAGGTGCAGCCTTCGCTCCCCAGTATCCAGACTGCATTCGGCATCGACAAGAAGACCGTCTTCACCAGCTTTGCTAGTAATGAAAAGGTCATGGGAACCATTGTGACCATCGGCCAACTCAACTGCGGTCTGCGTCTACCTTTGCCACCCTTCGCGGCAAGGTTATTGAACACTTCTGGCCTTTGCCCGGGGCAGGTCACTGGGAACGCTTGGAGAATTATCTACGCATTCTGCCGCGTAGAGTCAGATTTTCAGGAGGACTTGAAGGCATGCTACTCCAGCATTCCAGAAGGTGAAGTTGCTCGGATCGAGCTTGGATATTTTTTCTTCTACTATCGATGGGCTTTCAGGAGGGACAGTCCGTTCTACAACTTGACCGGTGTATCTCCGCTGTGCCCGCTAACCGACACAGTTCCTTCGGACAAATTATACACAGATTGGCCCATCTCTGTTACTGGTGCATGGACACCCATCTCAGTGCCTGATACCCCCCGAAACGAAGTGCACGACGCAATGAAGATGTATTGCGAAGGAGGCATCTTCGCCTGGACCTCCGAGAGGGCTGGAGCTATCGACAACTTATTTCTTGAGTTGACCTGCGGAACCAGGTCGTGGAAGCAGTTCTCCAACTGCCCCGTGAGATATGGCAAGGCCAATCTCCTCCACCGATCGCGAGACAGATACAAGGATAACGAAGTTCTATACTCTGACTATGAGGAGGATCCTCATTCGGGTAAGATCATCCGGAAGATTCGGGCCGAGAAGAAAATTTATACTGCAAGGCGCCGATTGCCTACTGTGGAGGAGAAACTGGTGATCCAAAGAGGCCCAGTGAAGAAGAAAAGAAAAACCCTTATCAAGCAAAAGGAAGATGAAGACCAAGGAAAGAAAAAAGAAGATGAAGAAGAAAAAGAAAAGAAGGGGAGCGACGAGGAAGACGAAGAGACCGAGAATGTCAGCCACGACAACAGTGGCAATGGCGAAGACGAGGATGGGGACGGTGAAAATGATCTTTCTTCCACCCCCTCTGGTGGAGATGATGAGGATGGGGGTGGTGAGGAAGAAATTCCTCCCACCCCCACTGGTGGTGCAGCAGGGGAAGATTCACTTCCTATTCCTATTGACGAGGTTAAAGCCCGTCAAATGGAAGAAATCATCGATACAGAAGGTGATGGCCCAAAGGTGGTTCCCACTTATAAGTTCGATGAATTGAAGAAGCCGCTGCGCTTCAAAATAAAATTGTCGAGGAGTGGTGGGGTTGGAAGCAACCCCATACCCCTCGATCAAATTCCACCTGAAGTACCCCGTCTCGAAGGAGCGACAACGAGCGGGGGTATCGAGGTTGAACAACCCCCACCTCCCTCTCGGTCTCTGGCTGAGGAGGTGGCTGCCATGGTGGCGGGACTCATCCAGCCAGGCGAGCCACAAGAGGAAGAAAGAGTCTCACCTCCTCGGGATGCTCCCTCCCCTATTCATTTGGAGAGGGAAAGTCGCGTGGGTGATGGGGCTCCTCAACCTTAATCAGCACCGACTCCTATTCAGGAGAAGTCGACCCCTCAGGGAGGCTCCGATCGCCGGAAGGGTAAGGAGCCGAGGGTTGAAGCCTCAGGTAATTGTGCTAACTCGCTTTTATTGTTTTGCCTTTGAAGCTTGGAAATAATCTGACATTTTGACTTCTCGTGTTGATTGCAGGTGTGCCTGTTGGCTCGACCCCGAAGATGAAGAGTTTGGGTGATGTTGACATCAACCACCCCACAGCTGTGATCCGGAAACTCTGCAATCTTCCAGGGGCTACTCTGGATGAAGCTTTCGACAGGCTCGAACTAATGGTAAGTGCATCTGCTCGACCGATCATCTGAGTTGTATCTTCAGAATAATTCTAACTCTTTAGTTCTTGTGCAGAACTCAGCAGTTTTGAATGTCGCAACCAAGCTCTCCATGAAGGCGGGAGCAAAAGAAGCTTCAGCTGAAGTATCCCGCTTAGCTGCCGCACTGGAGGTCGTAAGCGAGGAGAGGGATAAGCTGAGGGAGGCTCTATCCTCAAAGAAGGAGGCATTGAAGGCCAAGACCGATGCCCTTTGCAAGGAAAAGTTGGAGAGCAAGGGCTGGCAGAATGGATACGAGGCCCGGGGTCACGAGCTTGAAGATTTGAAGAAACGATTTTTCAGGATCGAGAACTTGGGCTTCGATCGTGCGGCTCGAATAAAGGAGCTGAAGGCTCAACTTGCTGCTTCAGCAGAGACTCATAAGAAGGAGCTGGAGCATATGCGGAGTGAGTGTCAGAGCTACAGGGAAACAGCTGAGAAGGCAGCAGAAGCACTCAGGGTCCATGTTGCCAGTGTCCGATCCTCTAAGGCATCAGCGGCGAGCAAAGCTCGTGCTGGGTCTGAGGGGGAGAAGTCGCGTGCGCAGAGTGTGGCAAAGCCTTGAGATCTTCTGTCGTCTTTTCTGTCGTTGTTTGATACTTGTAAAATCTTGAAATGTAGCAGCTCACTCTTGTACCTGGCACATTTTGATAATAGAAGATCTCTTTGGTGTTTGAAAATTGGATTTCTTGAGTTGAATGTCTTCGAATGTCATGTTCTGGATAGCATTAGAATAGATGCAATCTTTTGAATGTTAGGGGTCGAGTCGCAACTCGATTACCCAAACTTGAAACTTGAATATTGAATTGGAATTCGTGTAACACTTGTATGTGAGGGATTGAGTCGCAACTCAAGTACCCAAACATGTTAAATGATATCGAAATTGATTGAAATTGAATATTGAAATTTGAAAGTTAGTTTAACATTTGCCAGTAAGGGGTTGAGTCACAACTCTAACACCCAAACTTGTTAAAAAGACTTGGTAACTTGAATATGGTCAGTTTTTAACATTTGCTAGTAAGGGGTTGAGTCGCAACTCTAACACCCAAACTTGTTAAAAGACCTGGTAACCTGAATATGGTCAGTTTTTAACATTTGCTAGTAAGGGGTTGAGTCGCAACTCTAACACCCAAACTTGTTAAAAGACCTGGTAATTTGAATATGGATAACTTGAAACTGCTTCAGAACTTGAATTGAAAAGTTGAACACTTGCACATTTGAACGCTTGAACGAAAGATCTTTATTCATTATAGAATTTACATCATGGATAGAACAACTTGAGATGTTTAGAATTCCAAGCTCGAGGCAATCTGTCTCCTTCTGGTGTGATCAGTCTGTATGAACCTTTGCCTCCTACTGATTCAACAATGTATGGGCCTTCCCAGTTGGGAGCAAGCTTCCCACTGCTGTGCTCTTTGGTGTTGTAGAAAACTGCTCTGAGAACTAGACTGCCCACTGGGAACTGTCTCTTATAGACTTTCTCATCGTAGGCTCTTTTGATTTTTTGTTGGTACTTGGCCACACGAAGTGATGCTTGATCTCGTAATTCTTCGGAGAAGTCTAGGTCATTGATCCGAAGTTCTTCATTGATCCCTTCTTCAACTGCTCTAGTCTTCAGAGTACTTGATATGTTTTCTGTTGGGAGTACTGCTTCCGATCCATATGTCAGACGGAAAGGTGAGAACCCTGTTGATCTTCTCGGAGTTGTGCGATACCCCCAAAGAACTTCAGGTAGGACCTGTTCCCACAATCCTTTCTTGTCGTTGAGTTTCTTCTTGAGTATACCCAGAATAGCTCTATTTGAGGCTTCAGCTTGACCATTACATTAAGGATATCTTGGAGTTGAATAGAATAGCTTGATACCGTTGTTCAGACAGAACTCTCGGAATTTGTCGGAGTCAAATTGAGCTCCATTGTCAGCAACGAGAACTTGAGGTGTGCCGAACCTTGAGAAAATGTTGTGCCGAATGAATTTGATCACTTCGTCGTCAGTCTCTCGGAAGAGGGGCACGGCTTCAACCCATTTGGTGAAGTAATCAGTGGCCAGCAATAGATACTTCTTCTTGCTCGGGGTTGGAGGGAAAGGACCCAGGAAATCTAACCCCCATTGATGGAAAGGCCAGGGGCTTGACAATTGATGAAGTTCATCTGCAGGGAGATGGATAGCTCGAGCGTGTCGTTGGCAAGGTTCGCACCTTTGAACAATTTGTTGAGCATCCCTTGCCATTGTTGGCCAGTAGTACCCTTGTAGCTTAGTCTTGGCTTCAAGAGATCTTCCTCCCGAATGATTCCCACAAGCTCCAGAGTGGATAACAATAAGGATTGCCTGTGCTTGCTCGGGACCAAGGCACTTGAGCAACATCCCGTTGTGAGATTTGAAATATAGATCTTCTCCTTGTAGAATGTAGCATGGGAGTTTCCTTTGAACTCTTCGGGCTTGATTTGGATCTTCCGGCATATTGCCATGCTTGAAGAAGTCGAAAATTGATCGTCTCCAGTCTTCATGCTGATCTCTACCCCCAGATTCTTTTGTAGTAGTAAGGATCTGTTGATCGGGTGTGGTCTTGGGTACTTCTTGATAATCGATCTGTATTTGTCTTCCTCCGAGTGAGTCTCCAAGAACTGAGGCAGCATTGGCTAAGGCATCTGCTTCTCGGTTCTCTGTTCGGGGGATTTGAATGAATTCAGCATCAATAAAACTTTGTTGAAGACGTCGTACTAAGGCCAAGTAGAGTTGCATTCTTTCTTCGCGAGCTGTGTACTCTCCATTGATTTGCCTTATGATCAATTGGGAGTCGCTGTAGACGATGATTCGATCTACCCCCAGGGATTTTGCCATCTCGAGTCCAGAAACGAGTGCTTCGTATTCGGCTTCGTTGTTGGTGGCAGTGAATCCGAGGAGAGTGGCCTTCTGGAGATGATCAAGTTCGGGGGATATCAATACTATCCCAGTTCCTGAACCGATCGAACTTGAAGCTCCATCAGTATAAAGCTTCCATGGAGGAGTTGCAGCAGTAGCTTCGAGATTTGGATCAATTTTTGTTGCAAGATTGTTCGAAGTATTGTCGTCATCTTCCAAACGCATGTCGACATCTTCTTCCCATGTGATGGGGTCTTCAACTGGAAAATCAGCTAGAAAATCAGCAATAGCTTGACCTTTGATAGAAGTGCGAGATTCGAACTGAATCCCCAGGGAGCTCATTTCGATCACCCATTTGGTCATTCGACCAGCTCAACCAGCTTTGTCAATGATATCTTTGAGCGAGTGTTCTGAAATGACAGTGATCTGGTGAGAGACGAAGTATGGTTGAAGGCGACGCGATGCAGTGAGCAAGGCTAGGATGACCTTCTCAGTTTTTGAATAGCGAGTTTCAGCAGGAAGAAGAGTGTGACTGATATAATAGACTGGATGCTCGAAGCCTTCTCTTCTACTGACTAAGACTGCACTGATTGCTTGATCAGTTACGGCGAGATAGAGCCATAAGTCTTCTTTTTGAAGTGGAGCCGTCAAGATAGGAGATTTCACCAGATATTTCTTGATGCTTTGAAATGCTTCTTCACAAAGCGGACTCCACCCTGAAGTATCCGCCTTTCGTAGTTTATCGAAGAGAGGTTTACATTTGTCAGAAGACTTTGAGATGAAGCGATTGAGGGCAACAAGACTTCCAGTGAGTCGCTGCACCTCCTTTCGATTGGTAGGTGATGGCATGTCGAGAATAGCTCGAATTTGATCGGGATTGGCTTCAATACCCCTCCTGGTCACAAGATGACCCAGGAATTTGCCAGATTGAACTCCGAAAGCGCACTTGGCTGGATTGAGCTTCATACGATATTTTCGAAGAACTTGAAAGGTTTCCACCAGATCGGAAAGATGCTTGCTCCGAACAGAACTCTTGGTAAGGAGATCATCGACATATACTTCGACGTTGCGACCGATCTGATTTTCGAACATCTTGGTGACTAGCCTTTGATAGGTAGATCCAGCATTTTTGAGGCCGAACGGCATTACATTGTAGTAGTAGAGACCTCGGCTAGTCACGAAGCAAGTCTTCTCTTGATCGTCTGGATAAAGTGGAATTTGATTGTATCCAGAATACCCATCCATGAAAGACAATAGCTCGTGGCCAGCAGTGGCGTCGACGAGTCTATCGATCCTTGGCATGGGAAACGGGTCTTTGGGACAAGCCTTGTTGAGGTTGGTGAAGTCGATGCAGACTCTGACTTTCCCATTCTTCTTTGGAACAGCAACTATGTTAGAGATCCAGGTAGGATACTCTACTTCACGGATGAAGCCTGCTGCGAGTAGCTTGGTGATTTCTTCTTGAACAGCAACTTGCAGCTCTGGTCGGATGGTGCGTGGTTTTTGCTTGACAGGTTTCACCTCTTCCTTGATCGCAAGTCGGTGACAAGCGTCATCCGGATTGATACCAGGCATGTCTTCGAAACACCAGGCGAAGACATCGATATTGGACTGGATGAAGGATACCATGTCTTGCGCTTCTGCGTCGCTAAGACCGGTACCAATAAATGTTTATCGAGGGAGATCTCCACTGCCAATGTTGATAGGGATGATTTCTTCAATTGAAGGTGATGTTTCCCATTCGATTGGTGGAGGTTCGGTCAGCGGAATCTCCTTTGATTGCTATTTGGAAGAGGGACCAGCTTCATCTCGTGGCCGCTTTGGAGGAGCAATATTGATCTTTCGATCTGTCTTAGCCGCAGCAGCCTCACAAGACCTTCCAGCTTGCTGATCACCTCGAATGCAGACAATGCTTTCCCCAGTTGCAAACTTGAGTAATTGATGATAAGAAGAAGAGATGGCATTGATCTGGTGGAGGAATGGTCGCCCGAGGATGGCGTTGTAGCTGGATACTCCTTCGACAATTGCGAACCTCACCGAGACTCGAGTCTCTCGGCTGAGGTCCAGAGTGAATCTCGATTCGCCCACCGTGATGCTTTGTTCACCGTTGAAGCCAGTGATCACGGTCGGGACGACGTCGAGGCTTTGATATTTATGTCCCAGACGTTTAAAGCAGTCTGAGAACATAATATCGATAGAACTCCCGGTGTCGATGAGGATCCGATTGACGGTGCTTCCGTCGATGACGAGTTTCAAAACCAGGGGGTCTCGATGTGGAGTATGAACTCCTTGAAGATCGGTGTCGTTGAAGACGATGGACGGCCAAGTAAGGCCTTCGATGGGCTTCTCGATCCAGGTATCTTCTTTATTTGCAGTAGATCGAACATGGAAGATGCGCCGAATTTGCCGATCGACTTCTTTCCCGGTCGCTGCTTGGTTGTGCAATGATCCATGAATGCCAAAGACATTGGCATTCACAGAGATAGGTTGTCGGTCAGAGGAGATTTGATGTATCCAACACACTTCTTTTCCCTTTGCAGAGGTTCGACGTTGATCGTGCCCGTTATTGACGAATTCTTGAAGGTGGCCCTCTCACAGTAAGTCTTCAAGATGGAACTTCAACCGATAGCACCGGTCGGTGGAGTGGTCGTGACTTCGATGGAATTCGCAGTAGACTGTTTTGTCTGCTGTGAATTTGGAGTTTGGCTGAAGAGGATTGGGCCTCCGAAGATATTCGTCATGTTGAATGCGGTCGAGTATCTGTTCGACCGGCATATTCCACTCGGTGAAAGTGGTCTTTGTTGGAGATCGACGCCCTTCATTCTTTGATCGTTTGTTGGCTGGAGGGGCTGCTGCCTCAGCATTGTGAGCCTTGGCAGCATACTTGGGAGCTTCTCTCTCCGCAGGCCTTCGTTTTGTTTCTCGCCCTTTCCGAGCGACTTGATCGTCTTCGACCTCGATCTCTCTCTGGATTCGATCGAACATAGCACCCAGAGAAGGAGGGGGATTACGGATGAAGTCGTTGTAGATGTGTAGATCGAAGCGGAGAGCGTTCTGGAAAGCCAACATGATGGCTTCATCATCCAGGTGTCTTCCAGAGAGGGTAGCATGCTCGTTGCGAAACCTCCTAGTGAAACTTCGGAGAGTTTCGTCAGCACCCATCCTTAGCCGATAGAGAGAGTCAAGCTTCTTCTCGGGCTTCAGATTGAGCTGATAATGCTGCACAAAGAATTTAGCCAAAACATCGAACTGGGTGATGGACCCAGCTCGGAGATTATGATACCAGTCGAGCGACGGTTCATCGAGACTTCCTGCGAAGGTGCGGCAGAGCACATTGTTTTCTTCTTCATGCGGCGTTAAGGCTTGCTTGAAGGCAAGGATGTGGAGAGTAGGATCTCCTCTGATGCAGTTGAATTTGGGGAGGATTGGAGTTCTCCATCCCCTTGGAAATGTTGTCTCAAAGAGACTTCGATGTAGAGGCCCGGCAGAAGAATAGCCACCCCTGCGACCATGTCCTCGACCTAGAGGTGGGTCAAGAGGCAAGATCGCAAGGTCTTGCTCAGGCATTGAAGTATTTGTCGGTTGAAGTCGGTGTCGAAGGTCCGGTCCAAGTCCACGTTGAAGTGGAATGGAGGGGGAAAGTCGGCTCTTTGAAGGAGCGCCTTTCATTTGGTGCCTCCTTGGTATGTTGAGTTTTGAAGGTGTCCTCTTGTCGCAATTGCGGCCAGAAGACGATTGGGAAGATTCGTCTTCGAGGCGATCCCAAACACTTTGCTTCCAGGGGGCAGCAGAGGGAGTTGGGTCGCGTCGAATCCTCTCGAGGGCAGTAATACCCATTGACCTCCGTTGTTCGGAGTGGATGGAATATCGAGGAAGATCGACTCTCTCGCTTGTGGAGGGGATAGGAAGAGCGATTCCAGCTTCGGAGGCTGCCTTCTTCAGAGCATCCCTCTCAGCAGTGAGGGTGGCATTCTGCTTTGCCAATTGAAGCAGCTGGAAGTCGACTGTAGAGATTTGGTAGGTCGATGGAGGGTCTTCAGCAGGAGAGGGTGTTGTTTGCCCAATCGACTGTCGCGCGGGGTGGGCGATAGGTCGATCGACAGATTTGCCACTCCCTGAACGAATCCCCATCTCGGGGACAGCAAGGGGCTGTCCGAAGTTGAGCCTTTGACTCATTGAACGAGTCTCAGGACGAGGTTGTTGTTGAGTGTTACTTCCTTCTGGTTGACCTTGATGTTTCGTCCTCGCCATTCAGAGAGCGAGAGGTGCAACGAGAGTGCCGTTCAGTTGTCTGATCAACCGAGAGGGCGAGGAAGTTTGACTATCAAGATCGGTTGTAGGTTCAACCGATCAAGTAGTAGCGGAGAGTTGGACTTTTTGATCGGATCCCACAGACGGCGCCAAACTGTGGGGGAAAATCTTCGTGCCGACCCGAAGACTCTCGCAGCACCAGTCAATTGAAGGTTCGAGTTGAAGATCGTTGATCGATCTGTCAATTGGAGTTGAAGTTACCTCTTTCGATATGTAAACAGAGAGGCAATCAGAGAGAGAGTTTGACACAAGAGATGTGATCTCGGAGTTCAGCCGAAGCCTACGTCTCCGTGCTATAGGGAGCAACCCGAATTCACTAACACTTATGTTGAAGTGATCTCGACAGGCCGAGTATCACTGAAAACTCTAATCTCTTCGATAGAAAAAGAAGATCAAAGAGAGGTGGAAGATGGGAAGTTGGAAATCCCAGAGCTCTGGTTTTTTAGAACTGAGAGTTCGATCCTTTTACATTCGAAGACTCTGCTATTTATAGGATTCCCGGGGAGGAATTCCGGGGTAAATGGCGGTTTCTGTTGTCGTATCTGGGGATCCTCTAGGTAAAGCTGGTGGGCTCCGCTGCCGTCTTCTGGGGGATTCTACAGGCTCGTGGGCCTACTGGGCAGGGCCGGTGGATCTCGCGGTGGTCCTCGTGGGCCCACCCGGCAGGATAGGTGAGTCCCGTGGTAGTCTTCGTGGGCCCACCAGGCAGGGCCGGTGGGTCCCATGGTAGTCTTCGTGGGCCCACCAGGCAGGGCCGGTGGGTCCCGTGGTAGTTGGTAAACTTCTGCCAAAATTTGCACCCACAGAGCATATGGATATAAAGATGGTATTTCTTCACGATGATCTCGATGAGGAGATCTACATGTCACACTCGGATGGGTTTGCTGAAGAAGGTAAGGAGAACCACATGTGCAAACTGAAGAAGTCAATCTATGAACTCAAGCAGTCACTGAGGCAGTGGTATAAGCTCTTTGACTCCACCAGTGCCACCATGGTCGAGGCGTGGCTCCAGGGAGGATCCTGGAAGGCTCGTAGGCCGGTTATGCTATCCAGGAAGGGCTTTGCACAACCACCGGCCGCGTAGAGGATAGGTTCATGATCGATGTGGTGGCCGGCGTGGCATGTTCGCAGAATCGCAGGCCGTCGCAAGTGGTCGTCTGCCACACACAGAGACTGGGATATAATGTCTGGGCTCTTCCCGCCGCACCGTCGGCTAACCGATCGGCTAAGGGAGACAAAGAAGGGAGGGGAGAGAAAAACATGAGGGAAGAGAGGGAGGAGGAGGGAGATGCAGATTCCCAAGATGCATCTAGTGTGCCCCGGTTTGTGGGTATTGTGCTTTGTCTTTGTGGTTTTTTTTTCTCTTTTTTTTTGTGGTTGTGTGGGACTTGTGGCCCTTATCGTTTCTTTCTCCGGTGTGGAGGATTCTGATCGGATCGGCCAAGGACCAGATTTGTAGTAGCTTGCACCAGACTGTGGCGCCTCCTTTAGGTTTGGTTGTGACCTCCCCTTCCAATGAGTAAAAAAAAAAAAATTACCCTCCCAAGATAAATCTCATGTATTCTTTCAGTTGTTTGGTGTTTAGTAGTAGAAAAAAAATTTGAGCTCCACTTCATCTTCAACCTCTGGCTGTGCATTATGGCAATAGAGCTGCAATAATAGGGTTCTTTAATGGAGCTCAACCAGGGAGTACTTGAGGGCCAAAATCAAAATAAATAGTTACTTATAAAAAAATCACATAAAACTCTAACCCTTAAAGCAAGGGTAATTTCGGTGTTCAAGCTAATCAATGCCAACTCAACCCACCTAACACCCTAGATGGCTCGGAATCGGGGCATGGGTGTAACTCAATTTTTTTTAAAGTTAGCATGTCACACAAATAAAAGGATAAACTTGGGGGTGTAACACAAAATACACCCCCCCCCCCCAAAAAAAAAAAAAATGGTGGTAGATCCTTAAAACAGATCATCTTTAGCAATAAGGACGACAAAGAGATGCTTTAACAATAGATCATTCCGTTTGAAAAAATATCCATTTTACCCCTACATGTAGTTGTACAAAAAAATCATATGAAGAGTAATATTTCAGTGATAAAGAGTAACATTTGCTACAATGATTTCATTGTGACAAAAATATAAAAATTTTAAAATAGTATTTCTTAAAAAAAATTAATTGCTACAACGATTTCAAAGTAGCAGAGTAAAATTTTAGGAATAAAGAGTAACATTTGATACAGTATAGATCGTTACTCCTTGCTGCAGTAAAGAGTAACATTTATGATTTTAGTATTATGGACAATTTTGTCATTTAAAGGAGAGAAAAAGTCAAAAAAGAGATTCGCTTTAAATATATCTTTTTCGGGAGGAATCCGGTGCAGAACCAGCTTGTTGGCTGTCCTTTTCACTAAATCGTTCTCTTGTCAGGAACCTAACATTAGGTCCCTTTTTTCTTTTTCGCGAGAGATGTTGTTATATCAGTGGAGAGACGCACCACATCTGCCCGGTGACATGGTGGGTCCGACCCACTGAATATTTTTCAGCACATTAGGTATTTTTGAGGTTGATCAACAATAGAGAATAGTGGGCAGAGGATTATATATATATATATATATATATATATATATATAAAGATAAAGAGAGAGAGAGGAATGCTTAGGTGCGGTCTGTGGTTTGCGGTCCACAGCTGTCCGATGCACCACTCGATGCTTCGGATGCACGCGACCAGTGCATCGGACGGCTCCGCACCTAAGCATTCCCCTCTCTCTCTCTCTCTCTCTCTCTCTCTCTCTATATATATATATATATATATATATATATATATATATATATATATATATATATATATATATATATATATATAGGGGAGGGATACTCTTACTTATGGCCTCTTACTCATATAGTTACCTATGATCCGGGCCATCCATTAGATCCCGACGTATGGTTCGGATTAGATGGGGAGATAAAGCAATGATGTCCGTATTAAATGCGGGTTTTTAATACAGGCTTTTAATACGTGCATTTAATACGGACACCATTGCTTTAACTCCTCATCTAATCCGAACCATACGTTGGGATCTAATGGACGGCACGGATCATAGGTAACTATATGAGTAAGAGGCCATGAGTAAGAGTATCCCTCCCCATATATATATATATATATATATATATATATATATATATATATATATATATATATATATATATATATATAGGGGCATGCTATGCTGCGGCATGCGGTACGTGCGGCACAGTACCGTAGCCGTCTGATGCACGCGCTGCGTGCATCGCATGCACGCAGCGGTGCATCAGACGGCATGCGGTAGGTGCCGCAATTACCGCATGCCGCATTCTAGCATTTATATATATATATATATATATATATATATATATATATATATATATATATATATATATATATATATATATATATATATATATATATATATATATATATATATATATATATATATATATATATATATATATATATATATATATATATATATATATATATATATATATATATATATATATATATATATATATATATATATGGCGGGGGGGGGGGGGAGGTGGTTTATATTGGCAGACTATCTGGGTTGAGATAAAGGAGCCAACAGCTGGTATCTTAAGGAATCCATCCATGCTATCTTCACCCATATCGAATGGAAGATGCCCATATCATCTCCTAACTTTATTCCTTGCAATGGTCGATAGACTCTCCATTCCAAGCGAATCCTATGTATACAATTTAACACGTGGCACTAGTCCAACAAGACGAATATATTTTTGACTTACACCCCCTACTTTTAAGTCAAAAATTGAGTTACACCCCCACTTTTTTAAATATTTGACTTTGCCATCCAATCCGTCTGTCAGTGACCCTTTAAAAATGTAGATCTCAACAATCTAGGATCGTCCTTTTGCACAGAAATAACAGGTGTCAATGTCTGAACCTTGAACCACGATTTCGTTTTGACGAAAATAACAGGTGCAGATGGCTGGACCCCAAACCATGGTGATTCCGTGGTCTGGGGTGACTATTTTAAGTCATTTGGTTTTTTTTAAACTTACACGCCCACTTTTATACCAAAATTTGAGCTATACCCTTGCTTTTAACGGTCACTGACGGTCAAGTAACAAATTGGAGGGAGCCTCAAAATTTTAGAAAAGTGAGGGTGTAACTCAAAATTTGACATAAAAGTAGGGGTGTAAGTAAAAAAAACCCGAATAAATATATTCCCAAAGTTTGAGCTCGTTTTTGGCTTTAAGACTAGTGGGGTGGGGGGGGGGGGGGGGGGGGGGGGGTCCCATAGCTGCATCCGAAAGGTTAAGAGGCTGAAATTGACACATAAGTGAAGAGCTTAGAATCCTTCCACCATAAATCATAAAGACTTGTTTGGTGGTTGTGTAAATGATGTCTGCATCTCTGTTGGCACGTGTGACATGTGCAATTAAAGTTGGGGTTCTTTTCAAAATATTATTAAAAAAATAAAAGTTTAACTAAAGTTGATTAAAACTTTACCAACCTAGTGCTCTGACAGCCACGTGGCATGTCAACAACGTAAAGCGAATGCGAGTTTTTTTTTTGTTTCAGGTAGAACCCGGTATTTGGATTACCGGGTTTAAAGCTGGTATTCTGGATACCGAGTTTAACCGAAGCCTCTTGTATAGCGGTTTCCATACTTAGCTGTTTTCTCGCTAGATTTCAGAGTAAAGCTAATATCCAGAATGCTGGTTTTAAACTCGGTAATCCAAATACCGGGTTTTAGTTGAAACGAAAAACAATCTCGTGCTTGCTTTACAGCGCTGACATGCCATGTGGCTTTCAGAGTGCTAGGTTGGTAAATAGATTTGGTCAAACTCTATTTAATTAAATATTTATTTTTTTTAATAATATTTTAAAAAAAAGCCCATTAAAGTTTTATATGTTTAGGTGATTTTTTTTTTTAAAAGGTTTTAGGCGTAACTTTATTTGGATAGTTTTATGTGTAAAAGTTGTACAAATTGAATTAGTGTGCATCAGTGTACACATGTCACACCCCATTAATCAAACAATCCTAAACTGTTTGCGTGAACATGTGTTTTCAAAATCACGGACTAAAAACACATCAACCAAACAAGCTCTAAGTGTACTTGATCTGCCCTGCCCTTTGACAAGTTGGCCCATGCCTTTTACTCAATGGCTGACATGGCCCTATGATTGTCTCTTGAGGTATTTTGCATTCTTGTAGGGGCATTTTTGATCTTTTAGCTAGTAGGAGACATGGACCTAATGGAAAATTTTGCTCACACCCCACGATTACCTTAATCTCCACATTCCATCGTAATTTGTGTTTCGAAAATACACGTCTTCTCCAACATGTTCCATAGTTTTTCGTTTGGACTTGCTGGAGAAAGATCAAAGTACCAGCAGGTAAGAGGAAACTATGGAACATGTTGGAGTAGGGCTGGCAATTTCGGACCTGACACTGGCAAACCCGACATGAAGTTAGCGGGTCTGGGTCAAGGCTAAACGGGTTCGGGTCGTAAACGGGTCGACATAATAGACTCGTTGTAGACACACAAATTGTGTCTAACCCGGACCCGACTCGCATGCACCAATGCGGAGGCAAATCCGACACGCACTCGGACCCGGACCTGAACTCGACTCGTATGTATCGACTCAAGGGGGGAAATCGGAGCAGACCCATGCCAAACAAGAGGCCGGGTGGGCCCATTCCCAAAGTGGGGCCCACCCGGCCCCCTTCTAGAAGTCTGAACCCTTAAGGGGTGGCCGGCCATGCAAGAAAGAAAAGAAAGGAAAGAAGAGAAAAGGAAAGAAAAGAAAGAAAGAAAGAAAAGAAAGGAAAGAAAAGAAAAGGAAATAAAAGAAGAAAAAGGAAAGAAGAACCGCCATGCGCGGGGGGAGGTTGCGTATGACGTCTACATAAGTGTGGATCTGTGCTGATCACTCGATCCGACGGACAAGAAACGAGGCCGGATCGCCATTGACTTTATGTGCAAGATTCAAAATAAATTCAAAGAAGATTGAGCCATAACTACTCCGCCAGAAAAGGAAGGCAAATAAAGGTTTATTCCTCTCTTCAATGGAAGAATAAATTTTGGGGTAATTATGGGAGAGATATTAAAGGGATTCAAATAAACTTCACATATCTCTCCCCTCCCCCCTTCACCTATAAATAGAGGGGGAAGGGGAAGGCTCAAAAGGTCGGATGGCAAGAAGCGAAGAAGCTCTACAGAGGAGGAGACACATCCTTCATCGACCCAAGGTTTTACGAGGCACGGGCAAGCCTATCCCTTCAGGACCGGCTTAGTCCATTGAAAGCCCTCATCAAAGTGAAGACCCTTGCACAAGAAGATCAAGTCTTCGACTCCGTGCACGAAGAAGAAAGCTCGGAGAAGAAGAGCTCTTTGACTCTGAAGATGCCAGAAGCAAAGGCCGGAGAAGAAGATCGAAGCGGCATCATCCCGTCGTCTCCAACAACCCTTCGACTCCGAAGACGCCAGAAGCAAAGACCGGAGAAGAAGAACGAAGTGGCGCTACACCCGTCATCTTCAACAAAGCCTTCAACTCCGATTTTGCCGAATACGTCTGGAGAAGAAGCTGACGCCACAACCGTCGCCAGGTCGAAGATTGAAGACTGAAGCGAAGAAGCTCTGCAGAAAAGAAGACGCGCCCTTCATCGACCCAAGGCTTCACGAGGCATAGGCATATCTATCCCTTTGGGACCGGCTTAGCCCATTGAAAGTTCTCATCAAAGTGAATATCCTTGCATAAGAAGATCAAGCCTTCGACTCCGTGCACGAAGAAGAAAGCTCGGAGAAGAAGAACCCTTCAACTCCGAAGATGCCAGAAGCAAATGCCGGAGAAGAAGATCGGAGCGGCACCACCTCGTCGTCTCCAACAAACCTTCGACTCCGATCAAGCCCAAAAGTCCGGAGAAGAAGACTAAAGCGTCATCATCCTGTCGCTTTCGACAAACGCCCGCTCCATCCACGAAGAAGAAAGCTTGGAGAGGAATACCCGAAGCGTCGCTACACCTGTCGTCTTCAAAGCAAAGCCGATGCTACAACCGTCGCACGGAGATTGGTGCTACCCCCGCCATCTTCAAAGGAACCCTTCGACTCCGATCACGCCAAAGAAGTCCGGAGAAGAAGAGAAGCAAAGCCGGCGCTACACCCATCGTCTTCAAAGTCAAGCCTTTGACTCCGATCACGCCAAAGAAGCTCGGAGAAGAAGAGAAGCAAAGCCGGCGCTACACCCGTCGTCTTCAAAGTAAAGCCTTCAACTCCGATCACGCCAAAGAAGCCCGGAGAAGAAGAGAAGTCGAGCCGACACCTAAACCGTTGAGGAAGGCAGAAGCCTTGAAGAAGTAGCCACCGCCGTTCAAGGAGAAGATCGAGTCAACGCCGAAGCAAAAGCAACGTAAGAAGCCAGAGCAAAAGTCTCGGTAAAGCCCGCGCCAAAGCAACGCAAGTGTCAAAGCTAAGCGACTACGCTGGTCACGAGCAAAAGCACCGCACATTCTAGCCGATACGACGCAAAGTCCGGAAGAACGAAAGCATCGCAAGTTCCCCCGTCTACGTCCAAGCGCAAGCACCAAAGCAAAGCAAAAGCTAGAACCACGCCAAAGCCAAGCCAAAGCCGAAAGCCAAAGCCAAAGCCAAAGCCAAAGCCAAAGCCGATGCCAAAAGCACGATCGACGCAGCGAACCGATGATCAAGGACGCCAAGGTCTAGCAAGGAGCGAGGAAGACACGAAAACCGAGGAGTGACGCCGAAAACCCCTAGCCGAGGAAGCGCGAAGCACGGAAGGGACAAAAGTAACGGCGGATATTCCTTAGCCTCTCAAAGAACCCTCACCCTGTAAAGACCTCTGTCCTGGGCAACCCTTTCAGAGCTCTCGCACGAATACCACGTGGAGACGCGGATCAAAGGGACCCTCCAGAGGATCTCTCCAACAATCTCCTGATCAATATTCGCCGCACTCGGCTCACCACCCCCGAGTCCCCAGGTCCCGGCACTCTGTAATCTTCGTGTGTTTGCAATAAAGACGACCCAGATCTTTTTCTGTGCATACACCCGTTTAATAAACGGGTCAGGTCCGGGTTTAGGGTCTGGACACGGTAGACCTGGGAAGATCCGTTTAGTATTCAACGGGTCGTGTCGGGTCGGGTCTACCCGCAATCCGATACTATAATATATAATATCAGCGGGTCTTTCGGGTCAGGTCGGGTCGAGTTGGATTGGGTCGGATTGGGTCAACTGACTAGAATGGGTCTTACCGGGTCTTATCGGGTCTACCCGTTTATTAGCGGGTCGGGTACGGGTTTAAGATCTAGACACGATTAGTTAAATGGGTCGGGTCCGGGTCTAGGAGTTTTGGACACGACACGAACTTGAAACGACACGACCCTGAAACGACACGACCCATTGCCACCCCTATCTTGGAGTCTTTGGCAAGAGAGGAACAAGTTTTGTAACATCCGCCCCAAACATATAAGATTTTGTCCGCTTTGCCCGTGCCCGCATGAGAACTTCCCAGGGTGGTCACCCATCCTGGTACTACTCTCGCCCAAGCACGCTTAAATACGGAGTTCTTACGAATTCCGTAGCGGCGCACGGTTTTAAAACGCGTCTTCTATGTTTGGGAGGGGAAATTATATAAGTAGCTCAGGATCTCCTTCTCTCCAGGTGATGTGGGGCTAACTCATGGCCTTGTACACCTCACCTCACCTCACCTCACCTCATCCATCTTGGCATTCCCGCCTCAGGAGTCTTGGCTCTTGGCTATTGGCCTATTGGATCTTGGTCGTCACAAGTTTGCCACACATAGGCATTGGAGGCGCCACCACTGACGGGGGGAAGGAGTTCAAACCATTAACTGAAGAAAAAAAATAAAAAATAAAAAACGTCGCACATAGGCGGGGGAAGGAGCCGCACACCGGCAAGGAAAATCATAGATCAACATCTAAACAGTACAAAAAAAAACAAAACCCAAAAAGGGGAGTTTCACCTCCAGATCCATCCATCTGCCGACTGAAAAAGTTGAAGTCGAAGACGAATTGCCCCACAACCGTCGAACCGCGCCTCTGCCACACCGTCAGGAATCGTCATCGTCGAGTGGGGGCAAACTGGAAACCACCAGCGGATAACCTCGACGCCAGGGCCATATTCGACCTCCCCATCTCACCCGGTAGTCCGGCCCCGCCGTCGAGCTGATGCCGTCGACCAATTGAAGGGACCACCGCCTAGACCCTGCCAAGCTGAACACAAACTACCAGTGGCAGTAGAGGCCCCTATCTACAAAGGGGGGAAGGGGCACGACCCCATCCAAGAGACCACCGAGAACCATGACCTGGTCTTTCCGGAGCGACCAACGGCGGCGGCCGAGGAGGCCATGGAACAGACGAGGAAAACCCTAACCGTCGGACCTAAAAGGGGAAAGGAGCGGCGCTTGCAACGTCCCTTGGTTCCTACATTGATTACACCAACAAGAAGGTTGGTAGGCCCACGAACTACGATCAACCAGCCAATCCCCAATAGGTCCACTGTCTGCTTACGGGATTGCTATCGACCTCTACCAGGTGGTGGCCCACTTCATTGCATGGCCTGGGATCTAGTCACCGGCGGCGGCGCCCCGACGTCGGAGGCACCAATGTCCCCTGATTATCTTGCAATCCACCCTGTTGGGCCTGTTCGTATGTCGTAGTACCACACAGTCAGGTAGGGATGGCAATGGGTCGGGTCGGGTCGGGTCGAGACTTAGGTATAAAGGCAAAACACCCGACCCGTTTAATAAACGGGTCAAAAACTTAAACCCAAACCCGACCCGTCTAATAAACGGGTTGACCCGACCCGACCTGTTTAACCTGTTTACTAAACAGGTCGGGTTGTGTTGGGTCGGGTTGGGTCAACAGAGCCCATGTAAACCTATCGGGTTGGGTCAAGACGGGTCGTATTGGGCTGGGTTGGGTCGGGTCGGGTCGGGTTGACACGACCCATTTGGTAAACGGGTCAAGTTGGGCCAATTGGGTTATAAGTACAAACCCGAACCTGACCCATTAAATAGACAGGTCAATCGGGTCGACCTGTTTATGACCGAACCCGTTTAGGTCAAACCCAAACCCGCTAACTTCGGATTGGGTTGGCGGGGCGGATCAAGGACTGCCACCCCTACAGTCAGGTAAGTTAGACCTACTCATGACCTAATCGGGCTCAACTATGGGCCCACACAAGTGCCCAAAAGCAGGTATTTGCCCTATGAGGACAACGAGAGGTCACAAACATTTTCCTTATAGTAAGGTACACAATAACTTGCGAGCATTATTTCTCCGCAATGTTCATTAACGAATACCAATAACTCAATCCAACTTAGAGTATGTACAGCGGCCTCCTCAAATCACCCGGTCCCACCACCATTGAGAATAATCCCTCAAAAAATGCTTCCAGCGGACTCCTCAATGGTGGGGTCACCCAATGGCCCCCACTAAAAACTACTCAACGGAAAATTCCTCCTCAATGTCATATTGTGCACACTCGAGTGGCTTTGTCGGATAAATAACAACCGTACGATACCGATCGTGTAGTCTAAATGAATTCGATTGTTACTGTTGGACTTTGCCCTTTAAATCGCAGCCGTACGGTGCATGTTATCTAGTGCCCCTCCTCAAAGATGATGTGTCATACATTTCCTCCTCAACTCAGCTTTTGAGGAGGTCCATTTTGAGGAGGCCGCTGTACATGCTCTTAGTAACCAACAGATTAAAAAATAAATAAAAACCAAAGAAATAAAAAGTTAAGGACTAAAGCCCAAAAAACCCCTAAAGCCTATTCACATATCGTGATCGTGCATCATGCTCGTGCTCATCCGGCTGGTTCGACTTAGTGTGTGCACACACGTGTGGTCAATTCCTCCCAAGCTTGTTTTACCAAGGGATAGGGTAACTCTATATAAAAGACTAAAAAACTTTATTACCACTATGTGAGACTAGGGGTGGCAATGGGTCGGGTCGTGTCGGGTTCGTGTTGTGTCTAGTTGGGTTCGTGTCCAAAAACCCCAGACCCGGACCCGACCCGTTTAACTAATCGTGTCTAGATCCTAAACTGGTACCCGACCCGCTAATAAACGGGTAGACCCGATAAGACCCGTTTAGCACCCGAGACTATTCAGTTGACCCGATCCGACCCAATCCGACTCGACCTGACCTGACCCGAAAGACCTGTTGGTATTATATATTATAGTATCGGATTGAGGGTAGACCCGACCCGACCCGTTGAATACTAAACGGGTCTTCCCGGGTCTACCGTGTCCAGACCCTAAACCCGGACCCGACCCGTTTATTAAACGGGTCTATCGTGTCGACCCGTTTACGACCCGAACCCGTTTAGCCCTGACCTAGACCCGCTAACTTCGTGTCGGGTCGGGTCTGCCGTGTTGGGTCCGATATTGCCAGCCCTATGTGAGACTAAAGTTAATACATAATATTTTATTCTCCCAAAAAATAACCGAAATTTTATGAGACTTCTAACCAAACCAATAATCTCTAAGGGTAACTTGTACTTTGGTATAATAGTTAAAGAATTTAATTTCTAAACATGCCCTAATTTTTAAACTTGGCCGTATCATTTCTATACATTGTTACTATGGAGCAATTATAATTCGATTAAAAAAAAATTTTCTAATAAAAGAACACACACCCCCTCAAACTTGGCCATACCATTCTATATATTGAGCTATGGAGCAATTATAAAAATTCACACTTGATGTTTGGATAAATTACAGTTTGACCCCCTCAAGTTTGGGGACGGTTACAATTGTGCCCCTACAATGCATTTTGAGTTTTTTGCAACATTTACACCTACTGAAGTTTCAATTTGTTGACACAATCACCCCCTCGTGAGGGAGTGAAGTGACGTGTTTTTCAAAGTTCAAGGAGTGTAAGTGTTACAAAAAAAAAGAAGACCCAAATGCAACAGTCCCGAAACTTCAGGGGTCAATCAACAATGTAACCTTGAATTTAATATGGCTAATAGTTTAGCAAAAGATCAAGTTTACTCAAAATTGTATCCTTGATTCTTCGAGTGGGGTGACCTTAAGCCCATAAAGTCACCAAAGTCACCACTGTGTTAAGGATCTGGATTTTTTTTTTGGAGTTTTCTATGCGAGCTATAAATATCACCAAGTTATTCGTAACTTATTGATGAATAGTAAAAATCCCGTGCAGGAGGGTACATAAAAGATTTCGAGACGGTGACAATATTTTGAGGGCGGTGGTAATACTTTCATTGAAGGTGGCAATATTTCGAGGGTGGCAACAGTAATTCTTGAGCAGTGATATTATTTCGAGAGGGTGATAATATTTCGAGGGTGGCAATTGTTGGGGGATATTTTTCGCTGGTCTGAGCGGTCACCCTGCAAGACAAAAAAATCATGAGAACGACTGGCTCCCTTAGAAGCGCAGACCCTCCGATGCTCAAGTCAGAACAAGTATGAACATGGGAGAGCTGTAGTCGTTAGAAAGTGTTAGGGTTTTGGGTTTCGAACCTGTACTTTGGAGCCGGGGGTGGTACCTTTATAGCTTTTTGCAGACCGTCAGGAGTTGACACG
Organism: Chamaelirium japonicum; assembly: GCA_947650365.1. Classification (NCBI taxonomy): domain Eukaryota; kingdom Viridiplantae; phylum Streptophyta; class Magnoliopsida; order Liliales; family Melanthiaceae; genus Chamaelirium; species Chamaelirium japonicum. The sequence goes on along the minus strand of OX393553.1, from coordinate 16,176,078 downwards.
TGGCGGCGTCTTTCCGAGCCTTCTATGTCCCCATGTGCCAACCCACATGGGCTCTTCATGGCCTTTGTCATCTAGCCTGTCAGGTGGTGGAAAAGGGGGATGCACTGGTCTTGTCCTTGCCATGTGGAGATTTTGGAAAGCTCTAGTCTGGGAGGTCCTAGACCGACTTTGGCCGGCTTTCGTGGACTGCAATCATTCACGTAGCTCCATGGGGGTAGTAACACCTGTCGATTTGGTGCCGCCTTACTGTAGGCGATCTCCGTGGGCAAAGGGGGCGATCTCCTTGGCTGTTGGCGTGATCAGGCGAGCTCCTGAGCGAACTGCGGGTGTCGGGTTTGACGAGCTCCTGGGTGAGCTGTTGGTGTTTGTAGATATAATTCTAAGTTTTCTATTAGCAAAAGGGGCGATCTCTCCCTGTGCGAGCTAGTCGCCGGGCAGGCTGTGAGCACCAGTCATGCGAGCTAGTCGCATACGGTCGGGGTCAGCTTTGGGCGGGCTGTAAGCCACGGCCACAGGTGGCCTCGGGTAGGGAGCTTAGACTCGCAGTACCTCACAAATGAGGTCTCGAGGAAGATGCTACTATGCCCAAGGGACACAACGATCTGCTACTGCAAGCGCCGAGCGGGTTACGAGCACCGGCCACTGGGCTACCTCTACCACGTGTGAGCTGGTCACATATGGTCAGGGTCAGCCCTGGGCGGGTTGTAAGCTACGGCCACAGGCGGCCTCACGTCGAGAGCTTAGACTTGCAGTACCTCACAAATGAGTCCTCGAGGAAGATGCTGCTCTGTCCAAGGGATGTAGCGATCCGCTACTGCAAGTGCCGGGCGGGCTACGAGCACCGGCCACTGGGCGACCTCTACCACATGCGAGCTGGTCGCATATGGTCAGGGTCAGCCCTGGTCAGTCTCAAGGAAGATGATGCTCTGTCAAGGGACACAACGATCCGCTACTGCAAGCGCCGGGCGGGCTACGAGCACCGGCCACTGGACGACCTCTATCACGTGCGAGCTGGTCGCATGTGGTCAGGGTCAGCCCTGGGTGGGCTGTAAGCCCCGGCCACAGGCGGCATCGCGTAGAGAGCTCAGACTCGCAGTACCTTACAAATGAGGCATTGAGGAAGATGTTGCTTTGTCCAAGGGGCACAACGATCCGCTAATGTAAAACTCCGGGCGGGCTACGTGCATCAGCCGCGGGGCGACCTCTTCCACGTGCGAGCTGGTCGCATGCGGCCAGAGTCGACCCCGGGCGAGCTATGAGCCACGGCCACGGGTGCTCTGTCCAAGGGATGCAACGATCCGCTATTGTCAAATTCTGGGCGGGCTGCGAGCACCAACCGCTGGGCGACCTCTTCCGCGTGCGAGTTGGTCACATGCAGTCAGGGTCGGCCTCAGACAAGCTGTAAGTGCCAGCCACGGGCGACCTCTTCTCTCTTTGTGTCCTGCTCAAATTGCCTCCCGCTACTGCCACGTGGACAACAAACTGGTAAATTTTTTTGCACCAACAGCAGTAGAACATTTTGAGAGCAGTGACAATATTATTAAGGAGGTCCAATAGTTTGAGAGCAGTAAAGCACATTCGGTAGGAGGTAGCCAAATATGTCAGCGGTGCCCACATTCGTCCACGTTATCCATTTTCAGCGAAGCGGCTACATTATAAAGTTGCCACCCCTGTCGAAAATGGTCGTGGCTAACGAATGTGGACGCCGTCGCGAAATGTAGGCGTCAACGACATCCACGTTCAGCGGCGGCACCCACTTTTGTCTGCGACATCCATTTTCAGCGAGGGCGTCCACATTTGGTGACAGACCATCCCCGTCGAAAAATGGTTACGGCTAATATTCAGCGATGGACCATCCATGCCAAAAAATGGTTATGACTAACATTTTGAGAGCGGTAACAATATTATCAGGGAGGTCCAATAGTTTGGGGGTGGCAAAGCACATTCGGCAAGAGACGGCCAAATACGTTGGCGGTGCCCACATTCGTCTACAACATCCATTTCCAGTGGGGCAATTACATTATACAGAGACCACCCCTGCCGAAAATGGTCACGACTAACTAATGTGGCTCCCGTCATGAAATGTAGGTGCCAACGACATCCACATTCAGTGGAGGCACCCACTTTTGTTCGCGGCAACTATTTTCAGCGGGGGCATCCACATTTAGTGACAGACCATCCCCACCGAAAAATTGTTATGGCTGACATCCATTTTCAGTGGGGGCGTCCACATCTGGTGACAGACCGTCCCCGTCGAAAAATAGTTACGGCTAATATTCGGTGATGGACCGTCCCTGCCAAAAAATGGTTATGGCTAACATTTTGAGAGTGGTGACAATATTATCAGGGAGGTCCAATAGTTTGGGGGTGGCAAAGCACATTATGCAAGAGACGGTCAAATACGTCGACGGTGCCCACATTCGTCTACAACATCCATTTTCAACGGGGCAATTACATTATACAGGAACCACCCCAGCCGAAATGGTCGCGACTAACTAATGCATGTGGCTCCCGTCACGAAATGTAGGTGCCAACGGCATCCACATTCAGTAGTGGCACCCACTTTTGTTCGCGGCATCGATTTTGAGCGGGCGCATCCACATTTAGGGACAGACCATCCCCACCAAAAAATTGTTATGGATAACATTCATTTTCAGCGGGGGCGTCCACATTTGGTGACAGACCGTCCCCGTCGAAAAATAGTTACGGCTAATATTCAGTGATGGACCGTCCCTGCCAAAAAATGGTTATGACTAACATTATGAGAGCGATGACAATATTATCAGGGAGGTTCAATAGTTTGGGGGTGGCAAAGCATATTCGGCAAGAGACGATCAAATATGTCGACGGTGTCCACATTCGTCTACAACATCCATTTTCAACGAGACAATTACATTATACAGGGACCACCCCTGCTGAAAATGATCTCGACTAACTAATGTGGCTCCCGTCACGAAATGTTGGTGCCAACGGCATCCACATTCAGTGGCGGCACCCACTTTTGTTTGCGGCAGCTATTTTCAGCGGGGGCATCCACATTTAGTGACAGACCATCCCTACCGAAAAATTGTTATGGCTAACATTCAGCGTCCGATCCCCCCCCCTCTCTACCTCTTTTTCTTCTCCTAATTGGATAAAAAACGTACATTTTCAGTTTGAAACATGAGATTTATTTTTTGGATTAAATGAACCAACATAAAATTTTTAATTCAAAAACCAAATAAGTGAAAACAATAAAAAATTAATCTGGAATTTTGTCTGTATTTAAAAACTACATAGACATAAGCATGGCAGCTTCCAATTTACATAAAACTTACTATAAGCCTTGGAATTTCCCCAACTGATAAATGAATCGATTATATAGAGGCAACAACATATCAAAATGTTTCTCATATTAGAAGAAAGCATTAGTTGCAGCCCGCAAAATGTTCATTTTTGGACCTCGGTGTTAGCTGAGGTTGACTGGAAAGGCATAAGAGAATAGTAAAGGTTAATTAGAAAAAACCAACAATCTTGCTTAAAATTATAAATAAATTCAAGCATTAATACATTATAGGGTGAATACTATATCCATAGCTTAACTTAAGATCTGAAATAAATTTTGATCACTAAGACATTTGAGGCATCATCCTAATTCTCCTTGTTGAAATTCTCAGCAATCTTGTAACCTCATTAGGGATATCATAGCTTGAATAAGAATAAGCAAGAAAGACAACCTTGCTATATACATCCGGCCCCAATTGACCATATACAGTTCAATTAAAGGACTCATCAAGAACACTTACCCTCATTGCATCCGCAAGTCCTAGAGTGAGCAAAAAACAACACCGAAGAGAGACAAAGTGAAGAAAAAAAACTAAGGGAACAAAAAAAATGGTCAAAGTCCCAGAGAACGACCTTCATGTGTGATATTGACTGGTCGATTGCCGAAGTGAAGGGTGCCCAAACACCGAAGGGTGCTCCAACAGCGAAGATAACCTCAACCGAAGGGTGCACCAAGGCATTCCGCCTGTAGCCTCGACCGTATGAAATTCAAACGAATCGGAGTCAACAAACCCTTAAAAGAGAGATAGAGAAGGATAAAAAGATGCAAAACAAAAAGGAGAGGGAAAAAAACTGGTCAAGTCTTAGAGAATGATCTTCATTGGCAATATCGATGGCGTTTAGCCGGCGACTCAACAAAAGGGTGCTCAAACACCGTCTTTCCACAGGCAACCTCAACCACCTGAAATCCAAACAAATCCGAGTCAGCAAACCCTAAAAGAGAGAGATAGAAAGAAAAAAAAAAGAAAGAAAAAAAAAGATCGACAAAGGAAAAAAAAAACTTGCTCTCTCTCTCTCTCTCTCTCTCTCTCTCTCTCTCTCTCTCTCTCTCTCTCTCTTCTTGCACCTCTCTCTCTTCTTGCACCTCTCTCTCTCTCTCTCTCTCACACACACACACACACACACACACACACACATACACTCACTATCTCTGTGTGTGTGTGTGTGTATGGGTTTCCAGGCAACAAAAAATAAATAAAGAAAAAAAAATGCCTATCTCTGTCTACCCAAGTCACTCTCTCTCTCTTTCTCTCATTCTTGCTCTTTTCTTTCTGTTACTAGGTAGCTGGAAAAAAAAAGCCACTCCCTTACCCTCTACCAGACTCACTCTCTGTCTCTTATCCCAGAGTCAACAAAGAGAGAGGGAGAGAGAGAGAGAGAGGAGAAGAAGAAGAAGAAGAAGAAGAAGAAGAAGAAGAAGAAAATAGAAAGAGGAAGACGATTCTGACCTGCAGTTCAGTGAAGATGTTGACATGCAGAGGGCAAGTGGCTTCCGGCTGGCGTCGGGGTTGAGTGAGATTTACCGATCGCTGGGTGCCTGCGTGTTCATCTCTCTTCTCTGCTTCGCTCTCCAATTCTCTTCCTATTCAGATCTCTCTCTTCCTCTGCTTCTTTTTGATGTTACAACACCCCTCAATTTTTCTACCCAATTAATTCACTGCAAAGAGAGGGATAAAAAGAAAAAAAACCTTTCAGAAAGAAAAAAAAGAGAAAAACGATGCAGAGGGGGAGCGGCAACGGCGGCAGTGCCTGCCAGCTGAAGTTGAGCGTGATTCGTCGATCAGCAGCACCTGCCGACTGGCGATGAGTGTGATTCACCTGTCGACAGTGCCTACGGGCCACTACTGAGTGTGATTCACCGAGCGACGTGCATGTGGGCCGACTGGGCAAGAGATTGGGGGAGGAGTACCTGCCGGCCGGGGCTGAGTGCGATTTACCGGTCGGCAGTGCCTGCGGGTCACTACTGAGTGCGATTCACCGGTCGGTGTGCCTACGGGCTTGACGGAGCAAGAGATTGGGGGAGGGGGATTTGGATCCAGTCCCTCCCCAGCTGCTGGTGTGGTCCTCGTTGGAGCAAGAGATTGGGGGAGGGGGATATGGATCCAGCCCCCTACCCCCGACTGTGGATCTGCCGGAGGAGATCGAGGGAGGGGGGATATGGATCCAGCCCCTCCCCGGCTACTGGTGCAACCCTAGCTGAAGCCGATGATGGATGAGGAGTGTAGAGGAGCATTTCAGTCCCCTCTTTTTTCTACCGATCCACCCAAGAAGAAGAGAGGAGGGGGAGCGAGTGCGTGGGTAGAGGCGGGGGCTGCAACGAATGGCAAAGGGGGGAGGGGGGTCTCACGATTTACCGAGGGAGGTGGGAGCTACGGGCACTGAGGGGTCTCTCTCTCTTTCTCTCTCTCTCTTGTGAGTTGTGGCCATCCGATCCTCTCTCTCTCTCAAGAAATATTTTACCATTCGATTCTCTCTCTCAAGAAATGTAAGCAGGGGTTGCAGGCACTTACCATCCGACTCTTTCTCTCTCTCTCTCAAAAATGTTTTATCTTTAATATTTGTTTTAAAGCATATTTAAGGGGGAGAGAAAGTGGAGAGGATAAATCCTAGCCATTCATGATAACCCCCCCCCCCCCCCCCCCCCCCCCCTCGCCCCCGCACCCTCCAAACGAATCTGAACCGGTAATTATGTTTTGAAACTATCCCCCATCATTCCCATGTTATTATAGATGAAAGTGAACCAACAAAACAAGGAAAATTTTATTCTTACCCCAATAATATGTAATTAACCCCCATTTTCAACAAACTTGAGCACACCCCGTTTTTTTTTATCATACCCCATTCCTATTTTAAAAATAGGCTTCCCCCTTACACCTCACCTTGAATATACCCCATTTAATTGGCTCGCCCCACCTTGATTATACCCCAATTAAACACCCACCCACTTGAATATATTCCAATTATACTCCCTCTTGATCACACCCCATTCTTAAATACATACCCAGCGAGAGTGTCGACTCCTCTTATTTCCCTATTGATAGAGGGGTTAGATCTCCTATGGAGGAATCTGATCGGGAGAATTGGGGGTTGGGTTCGTCGAGCCTTGTTGCCGTTGCTGTTACCGATGACGCCATATCCACCGCCACTGTTCCCTTCTTAAGTATTCAAGGGTTATATATTTAAGTTAGGTTTTAGTTGGTATCTGGGGTACACGATAAGCGTATGATAGATATTTAAAAACTTTGAGAAAGCTATTGAGAAACAAATGGGAGACATGGGGTAATTACAGATTTTTGGGGTATGAATAAAATTTTCCTAAAAAAATGGTTTTTTACAAACCAATCTCTGTAATCTTCTCTATTTACAAATAAACCCATGTAAAGTCAATTTAAAGTATCCAATAGTTACATATCAACCCCTACAGTTAGTTGGCATCCAAAATAAATGAATATTTTTAAAATATTCCTTCATTCGGTTGTTATTTTATTAATGTAAATAAAAATAACTGATTTACCCATGATTTTAATTACTTAAATAACATATCTTTATTGAACATGCACTTAATCCAAAACAAACACAAACATAATCCGAATCTAACTTGGAACCAATCCGAAGAATTCTCACATTGGAGGGGTATTTAAAGAGAAGATTAAGGAAGAAATTAAAAATATTTTTTCATTTTGGATGCCATCTAACTGTAGGGTCAAAATGTAATGTTTGAATGAATTGAAGTATTTTTATATAAATATCACTTTGATAGGGGTTTATATATAAATAGAGAAGATTGTAGGGGTTGATTTGTAAAAAATCCTTAAAATAAGGAAAATTTTATTCATACCCCAAAAATCTGTAATTAGCCCCATTTCCAACAAACTTGAACACACCCCATTTTTTTTCATACCCCATTCCTGTCCAAAAAATACCCTTACCCCTTACGTCCCACCATCAATACACCCCAGTTAAATGGCCCGCCCCAACTTGATTATACCCAATAAAACACATACCCCCTTAAATATACCCCAATTATATGCACTCTTGAATACACCCCACTTTTAATAAACCCCATGCTGTTGGCTGGTACTTGAAGGCACAGGTAGGGCTGCAACTTGGGTGGGCCAACCCGAACCCAACCCGACTTTGGGCTGGTTAACCCGAACCCACCCCGCACAACCCGACCAACCCGACGGGTTGGTCTTGGGCTAAGTTCAAACAAACCTTGGGTTGGGTTGGGGGTACAAAAGACCAAGGATCAAAACATCGGCCGGTACGAACCTTACCGATCGGTTCAAACCGGGAACCGGACCGAACCGCACCGGTATTCAGTCGATACCAGTCGCGAGGATCAAATCGCGTAAATACCGGCTGGTTCGACCAAATACCGGTTCGAACCGGCCGGTTTGAACCGAATCCGGGTATTAGGTATAGTTTTGGGTGGTTTCTTCATTCCGGTTTCATTTTTTTGGGCATCTTTCTTCATTCCCACATGAGATGAAGCTCCATAGTAGTTGGATTTGCAAGATTTGAAGCCAAAAACTCAGATTTGCAGGATTAAAATCACATTTGAAAGTATATTTTCATAATTTTTTTTATTTTTCTTTTGTTTTGTTATCTTTTTTTTAAAATAATTAAATAATTGTGGTGAAAATGTTGAAATGGGCTAGATCTATGCCATCAAATCTTAGATCTATAGATCTATAAGCATAATCTCCAAATTTGTATGATCGGTTCATGCAAATTTTGAGATTTTTCAATTTTTTTTTTATATTTTTTTTAAAAATAAACCAAATAATTGTGATGAAAATATTAATATGGGCTAGATCTATGCCATTAAAGTTTAGATCTATAGATATAGATATGCATTTTATTTGCTAAACATGTTAGAAGTCTTAGAACTATGAATTTGTGTTTATTATGTAAAATTGTAAAATATGACTCATGTAGTCGTGTTAGTTGTGCAATTCATGTTTGTGCAATAGTCATGAATTGTATTTTATAATCCCTAAGCATAATACTAGGCTAATCTAATATATTCAATTTAATAACTATATCAAATTCCACAATTTAGAATCATACAGTGAAAATAGTGACTTTATAACTTAAAAACACCGGTTCATACCTATAACTGGTTTACTAATAAAAAAAAAACATCACAAACCAGTATTTTAGATTATTCTGGATTTTTTGGCTATTTTTTTAAATTTTTTTGAAACCAAAAATCAATTCACACCGGTAGGGACCGGTTCAGACCGATACCGGTTCGTATCACCCGATTCGAACCGTTTTTCTGGCCGGTCGATAATTTGTCCATGACCGGTATTTCTATTCATGCAAAAGTTCTAAGTAAGGGCTTTGGGGTTTGGGGTACAAAAAAAAGAGGGCATTGTTGGTATTAAAGGATTGTTGAGTAAGTTATTGAGAAACGATAGGGAGACGGGGGCTAATTACAGATTTTTGGGGTATGAATAAAATTTCCCAAAAATAACTTATGTATACAGTGACATATAACTTGACACCAATGACATAGGCCTATCAATTAGGTCCTCCCAGAAGGGCATCTGGTCCGGCCTTGCCCGGCTCGGCGCGTAAACGCCCGTTGAAAACCCGTCCCATTAAAGCCCTTCCAAAGCCTGGCTCGACCCGGCTTTTATCTGTCAACGGATCGGGTTCGGGCTTAGTGTTTTCTGACCTGACCAGGTTCGACTGATTTAATAATATATATATATATATATATATATATATATTTATATAGTAATTATAATAATTTTATAAATATTATTTTATTTTATAGTTTAACAGAGCAGGTTGCTTTTGAGTTTTGAATCTAGGTATTTTTCATTTGCATGAGATGATGAGAGATTTTGATCCTCTTCCTCTTATTTGTGTCCGTGTAGAGAATTTTTTATTTTTCTATATATTTTTTTTTCAATTTTAGGGCATAAGAGACATACATTAATGGGTATTGTTGGATTTATAGTTTTTTTTTAATTTAATGGATATTGTTGGATTTATAGTTTTTTTTTATGCAACAAATTGGATTTATAGTTGACAATGCAAAGATCACCCAAGCGATCGTTCATCTTCTCACATGTAATTTACTTCCTCCACCTAAAAATTAAAATATCAGTTCAACTTTTTTTTGGGTATGTATGCGTAGAAAAAGATTTGGGTCGTCTTTATTGCGAGCATACAAGATTACAGATGTCGGGACCCGGGGGGCTCGGGTGTGGCGAGTCCGGGTGCGGCGAATATTTGATCAGGAGATTGTGGGAGAGATCCTCTGGAGGGTCCCTTTGATTCGCGTCTCCATGTGGTATTCGTGCGAGAGCTCTGAAGGGGTTGCCCAGGACAGAGGTCTTTACAGGGTGAGGGTTTCTTGAGAGGCTAAGGAATATCGACCGTTGATTTTGTCCCGTCCGTGATTCGCGCTTTCTCGGCTAGGAAGGTTTTGGGCTTCGTTCCTCGGTCTTCGTGTCTTTCTCGATCCTTGCTTGACCTCGGCGTCCTTGATCGTCGGTTCGCGGCATCGATCGTGCTTTTGGCGTTGGCTTTGGCTTTAGCTTTCAGCTTTGGCGTGGCTTTGGCGTTTGCTTTGCTTTGGCGCTTGTGCTTGAACGTAGGCGGATAGAGGCTTGCGATGCTTTAGTTCTTTCAGACTTTGCGTCGTATCGGCTAGAACGTGCGGTGCTTTGCTCGTGACCGTCGTAGTTGCTTGGCTTTGGCACGTGCGTTGCTTTTGCGCGGGCCTTACCGGTGCTTTTGCTTTGGCTTCTTGCGTTGGCTTTGGCTTTAGCTTTGACTCGATCTTTTTCTTGAACGGCGATGACTACTTCTTCAAGGCTTCTTTATTTTTCCGGCTTCCTCGACGGTTGTGGCGTCGGCTTGGCTTTTCGGCGGGGGTAGCACCGATTTTCGTGCGACGGTTGTAGCGTCGGCTTTTGTTGATGAAGACGGTGGGGATGGCACCGGTCACCGTGCGACGATTATAGCGTCGGCTTTTGTTGACGAAGACGGCAGGGGTAGCACCGGCTTCAGACCTTCTTCTCCAAGCTTTCTTCTTTGTGCGAGGAGTCGATGCCTTTGTTGAAGACGACGGGTGTTGTCGGCTTCGATCTTCTTCTCCGGCCTTTGCTTATGGCGTCTTCGGAGTTGATGAAGATCGTTGGAGAAGTCGGGGTGACGACGACTCCGGGTCTTCTTCTCCAAGCTTTCTTCTTCGTGCAAGGAGTCGAAGCTTTGATCTTCGAGTGCAAGGTCTTCACGTTGATGAGGACTTGAAGGGCCAAGTATTCCCATAGGACGTGCTTGCCGTGCCTCGTGAAGCCTTAGGTATTCAAGCATTGGAGCTTCTCTTGCAGAGCCCTTTCGTCTTCAGCTTTTCTGACCTTTGATGCCTTCCCCCACCCCCTCTATTTATAGGCAAAGGGGGGAGATTGGGAGAGATATGGCTGAAATCTTTTTGTTTCATCCAATATCTCCTCCCATAACCATCAAGATATTGTTCCCTTATTTGGGGGAACAACCTTGATCCCTTCCTTTTTGTTTGGGGTGGTTACGGGCAAGATATGACTTGATCTTTGAAAATACGTCGTCATCTTTGCACCTTCTGATTGCATGGCGACACGACGTCATCTTGTCCGTCAGATCGAGGGATTATCGCGGATCTACGGTTGTGTAGACGTCCGCGCCACCTCCCCCCGCATCGAGGCGGTTAGGATTTTTTCTTTTCTTTTCTTTTTCTTTTTCTTTTCTTTTTTCTTTTCTTCCCTTTATGGCCGGCCACACCTCCCTATAGGGAGGGGGCACGGTTTTCCATGAAAAAAGGGTCGGTGGGCCCCTTTTTGAGTTTGGATAGCGGGTCCGGTGGGACCCGTTTGTTTTGAGTCAGGCCCTTTTTATGTATGGGCCATTGTGTGCGAGTTGAGTTCGCATGCGGGCCGTTGTGTGCGGGCCAAGTTTGCAGGTGGGCCGTTGCGTATGGGCCGGGTTTCACATGCGGGCCGTTGTGTGTGGGCCAGGTTTCGCATGCGGGCCGTTGTGTGCGGGCCTATTTTATGTGTGTGGGTTGTGTTCGACCCGTGAGCCGTTGTGTGCGGGCCTATTTTACGTGTGCGAGTCGGGTTCGACCTGTGGGTTAATTTCGGTGCCCACAAATGTCCCCTCAAGGTCGAGTGCGCCCGCGGAAAATTCGAATCGCTTAGACTTGACTTGTGTGTTTGCTTGGAATTTAGGTCTTTACGAGGACCCCCACCGTTTCGTTTTCCCCATCGTTTTGCTAGCGTGGGAGATGAAGGGCTTTGGTGGCTTGGAAACGAAGACCTCTTCTAGGGTTTCGTTCATCTTCCTTGTTGTCGCGAACTTTCTTTGTTTCGAGGATGACGCAAACATTGATGGCGGCCGTTGCGCGGAGTCCGAGGGTGGCAAAGCGGCGGGAGGACGAAGACGGCCGCGGTGCACCTTGGCAGAGTGTCGTCATTGTCTCTTCATTGTGGGATTGCGATGACGGAGGAGTGTTGTCGCGACTGATGGTGGTGACGACACGGATGGCGCACCGAGCGGAGGAGGCAGAGTGGTCGAAGACGTGGCAGGTTCCCTCCTTCTTCCTACTCCTCTTTCTTCTTCCTTCTTTTCTTTTGTTTTGCTCTCTGGTTTCTGTTATGAAACGGTGGTTGCATCGGATCGGAATGCACTCCGGATATAGACCCCTAGATTATGGGATAGGAGATTTACCCCGTCTCTATCCCAATAACCGATTATGCCTATATATAGGGGGTTAAATGAATAACGGTTTTTCCCAACATTCCTCTCTGTTTCCTTCTCTTTTTTTTTTTCTGGTTCGCGTGGGACGACAGCAGCAGCAGGGTGGCTCGGCGTGAGTACGGGTGCAGGCTGGTCCGGCGAGGCATGGAGTGCAGCGGGGTTCAACACGGCTGAGGGCGCGGGCGAGTTTGGGAGGCCGGCAGGCGGCACGGTTGTGCGACACGGCGCCGGTGGCGCGGGGTTCGGCTGCATGCGTCGGGTGCACGGAGGCCGACCGAAGGTCAGGCAGTCGAGGTCGACGCGAGCGACGAAAGCGATGCAAGCGGTGCGGGGTCCGGTGACTGTGAGGCGCCAGTGGGCGCGGACCAAGCCGTCGGTGGCTGGCGCGCGTGACGGGCCGACGTGCTGGGCGTCGTGCGGCTGCGGGCTCTGGGCGACCGGCAGGCGGTGTGGAGCGTTGGGGTCCGGCGATGGTCGGTGCTGGCGAGGCATGCGTCGCGCGGAGAGCCGACCGAGGTCGGAGCGGGCGCGGGGCTCAGGTGGAGCAGCAGCGGGTCGGGCTCCCCTTCCCCTTTTTCTTTCTTCTCTCCTTTCTCTTTCTTTGTTTCTCTGTTTTTTTTTTTTTTTTTGGTTCTCTACTTTTGAAGGACGAAAAAGGAACCGTGAGTTTTGGTCACGCGGTCAGAGGACTCCGGCCCCCTTTGGGGGCTGCGATCTTTTAACAAATGAGAGGGGGGCTGCGGGTCCCATTTGGAGAAAAGGAGTTATGCCTCTCTTTGGGGGCTGCAGCCTTCTCTTCTTCTTTTTTTTTTTGTGAACACAGCAGCAGCAATAGGGTGGCCAGTTTGGGTTCCGGCGCAAGGCACAGCAACGGTGGCTGCGGTGCAGGCGACGCGGTGACTGCCGGAGGTTGGGTGGTCGAGGCCGGGCTTGGGCTGCGGTAGCTGGATGTTCGTCTGGACTATGGAGAGAACTTTTTCTGGTGGTGATGTCAGCTTGGAGGACATCGAGATGGGCGTTTTGGAGTTCGACGAGGAGGAAGATGAAGCCACTAGCGTTGACAAGGAGCAGCCTGCTTTGGTCGTCTTCTGCTTGCCGATCTTGACCTCGGTGACTACTTCAACGGTCCTTTTGGCTTCCTGGAGGTCGCGGAGGATGCGGTCCTTGGCTCGGGGCCCTTTTCTTTTTTTTTTTTACCTTGACTTGATTTGCTTGTGCCCGTATGCGTGACTGATTTGTGCTTTTCTCCCTTTCTTTCTTCAGGGTCTGTCGTTATGAGAGCTTTCCGTCATTTGGATGGATCGTCGATGCGGTCTCCCATGGGAGTACGCATCTTCGTTTTCCTTTTGCGCAAGTCTTCTACCGCCGTTACGAGAGCTTTCTGACTTTGGATGGATTATCGATGCAGTCTCCCACGGGAGTACGCATCTTCGTTTCCCTTTTGCGCAAGTCTTCTACCGCCGTTACGAGAGCTTTCCGACTTATGGATGGATCGTCGGTGCGGTCTCCCACGGGAGTACGCATCTTCGTTTCCCTTTTGCGCGAGTCTTCTACCGCCGTACTTCGAAGCAGGAAACATGTGTCGAAGTTGGACGAGCTCATTCTCACCGATGAGGGATCTTCATGGCAGATCGTTCGACCGAGTCCGGAGTTGCCATTCAGGAGTCAGTTCCCATGGATGTTTTGGCCGCAGCTTCTTTGTCAAATCCTGTGGCGTCTTTGACAACCGTCACGGCGATGGTCCAGGAGGCGGTTCCCGTGCTTGGGTCTTCAGGATAGGATCGCTCCTTGTCTCATCACTTAGATGCTTGCCAGTGAAAGTGTAGATCGCAGAGCCTTCTTTCTAAGCTTCTTTTGGAGAGTTGTGTTGAAAGTTTATCCAGGCGACGCTCGCACCCTTCCAAGAGGAGGGTCTTGACGCTTTGAGTAACTGGTGGGTTTCCTGGTTGATGGCTCATTATTTGAGGAGCATATGAGCACCCTTTTGGCGGATAGCTAGGCTCATTGCTCGCAACGGGCTTCACTAGAGGAGGACGTTTCCTTGGCGTTGGCAAAGGCCGAGGAAGAGGAACGTCGATTGGAGGGGCTTCACACGTTTGCTACTGCAGACTTGGCTCGTGTGCAGAAGAAGGTGGAGATTACTCGTGCGTCGCTTCAGAAGCTGGGGTCCCTCCTTGCAAGGCAGCGTGCAAAGCTGGCGACGCGTTGAGCTGGTAGGGCGATCGAGAAGGCTTCCGTAGCGAACCTTGCGAAGCAGCGTGCAGAGCTGGCGATGCGTCGGAAGCTGACGGCTTCTCTACCCCTGGAGTTGCAGCGCGTGTTAGCTGGGCTTATTTTTCTGGAATGGTGGTTTGCTTCTTTTTTTTTTGTTTGGACTGAACCTTCACAGGCTGCCTACGTACCCTACTGAGAGGGATCAAGTCACACGTAATTTATTTATTCCCTTTTTTTTTTTGCAAGGGGGGTAACCTTGCGCTAGGCATAGTACCTTTTGAGGGACTTGCCGCTAATAGGAAGAGTCGTCACTGGTTTGCAGTTGTCGCCCGTCTTCTTCGCTTCAATGTAGTTAGAAGTGAAGATCTTCTTGACCGGAGTTTTGATGATTGCTGGAGTTTGACTGGAGCCGATGCCTCGGCAATTTGGAGAAATTTGTTTGCCGCTTTTGGAGAGGCGAGCTTGAGTTTTTGTCAAGCGAAGCGGAATTGCAATTGAGGGTAGTGAACCCATGTGCACCGTGCTTTCTTTGTTGCGGCTGGATTTGAACATCAACTCGGTGTAGTTTTGCCCCCGAGTGTTTCCTAGCTTGATTGCGAGTTGCTCGGAACTGGTGTACTCGGAAGACTCGGTTGAGCTCGAGGTATGCAACAGACCATGTAACGACAGTGTCACCTCTTGCAAAGTGATGAAGTTGGCCTCGGAGAATATTAACGATGGTTCTTTTGCTGGAGTGGAAGGCGATCGTCCTGGCTTGCGAAGCCATTGAGGTGCGAGCCACAGGACTGTCGCAGCTTGAGCTGGCAACGAAAAGTGTGGCATTGAGCTTGATCTGAAGTTGATGTGAATTTTCCGTATTGATGCTGGCGCTTCTTTGTCTTTGTGTACCATCTGGCCGGAGGATGTCATTGGTTTTGCAAGTGGAGAGATTTTGTCCCTCACAGCAGCTTTGACTTTCTGGGCTCGTGGATCTTTTGCTGGAGGAACTTCTGCAACGGGGTCTTCGGCCTGGTGGCACTTGATGTCAGCAAGGTGTGCTTTGGCCTCGTTACACGGCTTGCCGTTGGCGGCGATGCTTCTCTCCATGCTTTCGATATTGGAGCCGCCTTCTTTATTGTCTTCCAGGAGCACTTGGTGAACTTCCATCATGCAGCAAGAGACCTTGAAGTTTTGATTGGCTTCGAGGAAGAGATTGGGAAAGAACTCCTGGAGTGTCGCCAACTCTGGGCATGTTTGCTGGATAAGATTTTTCGAACTTATTGGAGGTACTTTGGACGTCTTTCTTTCTGGAGCTTCACTCTTTTCCTTGAAGGTCTTTCTTTCGGGGAGTTTTATTGTCGCCTGATCTTGCTCGTGGTTAGCCAGACTTGCTATCCTGTAGTTTGATCGTCGTGGCCTTCTCCTTCGAGGTGCAATAGCCCATGCGTTTTCATCAGCAAGATCTTCCTTGCTAGGGTGAAGAATTGGTGCTGCAACCGAATGCTCTTGTTTGATCTGAAGGACTTACTCTTCTGGAGGCTTTACCGATTCATTTTCTGATCCCCAGCCGGTTGGCTTGACTTCTTTTATTGGGATTGAAGGAGGCTTGGAGTAGAAGACGTAGAAGTCAAACTTACCTGATGGCTGGCCTAGCAAGCTGACTTCAGGGTCTCTTTGCTCGTCTCTTACTTTGAGCACATGCTGGGATGTAGCTTTGTTTAGAAGAGGGAGTGTTTGCGCGAGAGGCGGTTGCCCCCAAGGCAGTGAGGATTTGGCCCTGGGCACTGCAGGAGCATACCGTCGTCGTCTTCTTGAAGCTGGTTTTGCCATCGATCTTTGACAGACGATGCGCAGCCTTGCTGAAGTGCGTTGTGGAGCAGTCAGTGCTGGCGGGAAGGAGCTGAAGGTGATTGACGTCATATTTGACTCGACGACGTCACCAGAATTGATCTCGATTATTCCTTGCTTGGCGAGTGCCATGATCTTATCTTTGAAGACAAAGCACTTTTCGATGGGATGGTTGACCATCCGGTGGTACTTGCAGAAGAGCGGATCGTTGACTCGATGTGCTTGTTCTGGCCTTTTTAGTGGCGGAAGCTCGATCATCTTTTCTTGCATCAACTGATCGAACATGGAGGAAACTTCCGAGTCTGGAAAGGGATACTCCTTAGCTTCAAGCTTCTCGAGAGTCATCCTTGGTGGCCGTTGAGGCTGAGGAGATGGTATGGCGACTCCTTTGCCTTTGTTCGGCTTGCCACTGATCTTGAGTGGTTTGGAAGTCGAAGTGAGGTCAGTGACGTTGACTTGCTTTGATGCCACCGATTCGTCCTCCTTTTCCACCTTCAAGAAGTATTTGGTCTTTGAGTCCCCATGATTTGCTAAGCTGAGCTCCATGTCGTGAGCTTGAGTCGCCAGTTCTTCGAAGGACCGAGGCTTGATCCCTTTAAGGATGTAGAGCAAGCTCCAGTGCATGCCTTGGGTGCACAACTCGATGGACGAGTCTTCAGACAAGCGATCTCCCGAGTTTAGCGTAAGGTTCCTCCAATGATCGATGTAGTCGATCACCGGCTCATCCTTCCTTTGCTTGGTGGCAGTAAGCTCGGTCATGCTGACGATGCGCCGAGTGCTGTAGAAGCGGTTGAGGAACTCCCTCTCCATCTGATCCCAGCTGTCGATGGACCTTGGAGGAAGATCAATGTCCAGTCAAAAGCATTACCTTTGAGGGTGCGAACGAACTGTTTCACCATCTCATCGCCGTATGTGCCGGTATTGTTGCAAGTTTTGACAAAGTGGGCAATGTGTTGCCTTGGATTGCCCTTCCTATCGAAGTGTTGGAACTTTGGTGGCTAGAACCCGGTAGGGAAGCGCAGCTGTTGGATTCTTATGGTGTAAGGCTTTGAGTATGCCGCTGTGATCTGTGGTAGACTGCCACCGTGGGAGCGCACCATGTCGGCCACTAACGCTTGTATTTATTGGGCATTCATCGTTGCTGTCATTGAAGGTTGTGCGGCCACCGGGACTGGCATGGGAGCCGAGAAGAGTGCGGGAGTAGTCGCTAGAATCGTCGGAACAATCTCTGCAGGAGTGGGAGTTAAAGATGAAGCTGGAGTGACTACTGGAGAGACAGGAGGTTGACTGAATGCTGTAGCATCCCTCGCACTTAGCCTTTGAAGCAAGGTGTTAATGTGATGATCCTTCTCCTCCATTAGTCGAGTGATTTGCGCCATGTGTTCACCCATTTGCATGACTTGGAGCTGGAGAGCGGACGGAGGATAATGACGCAGGACGTCTCGATGTTGCATGCCTGTATCATCACTATCCTCGTCGGAGACGTAGTTATGCCGACTTACTTCTGCTTGATAATGAACATTTGCCCCCTGCAAAGGAGGTGCAAGGCCTCCTGGAGAACCCGAACGAGTTCGGGGTTGGGGCTGGTCCTCCCCAAATTTCTGGACTTGAATTCTAGGATTGAGCTTGTTTCTTCATGCATCAAGGTCTTATTGGCGCTTTGGTGAGCATCTTCAGCAACAGTTTCTGGCGTGAAGAAGTCTGCAAGAGTTTGAGTACGTCGAGTGTAGACGCGTACTACCGGGGGAACATCAACCTCCGGGTTTTCTAGATCGCCGTGTTGGAGTAGTGGAGACTCGGCGATAGGTAAGAGGCTTGTTGGAGCAAACGTATCGTCGTTCGTTCCGGCCATGGTGAACTTGCAGCAACTCCTTCAAACGTACGGATAAGAGGAGAGGAAGGTCCCACCGGGCGTGCCAGAAATCTGTATGCGTAGAAAAAGATTCGGGTCGTCTTTATTGCGAGAATACGAGATTACAGATGCCGGGACCCGGGGGGCTCGGGTGTGGCGAGTTCGGGTGCGACGAATATTTGATCAGGAGATTATGGGAGAGATCCTCTAGAGGGTCCCTTTGATCCGCGTCTCCACGTGGTATTCGTGCGAGAGCTCTGAAGGGGTTGCCCAGGACAGAGGTCTTTACAGGGTGAGGGTTTCTTGAGAGGCTAAGGAATATCGGCCGTTGATTTTGTCCTGTCCGTGCTTCGCGCTTTCTCGGCTAGGGAGGTTTTGGGCTTTGTTCCTCGGTCTTCGTGTCTTTCTCGATCCTTGCTTGACCTCGGCGTCCTTGATCGTCGGTTCGCGACGTCGAACGTGCTTTTGGCGTTGGCTTTGGCTTTAGCTTTCAGCTTTGGCGTGGCTCTGGCGTTTGCTTTGCTTTGGCACTTGCGCTTGAACGTAGGCGGATAGAGGCTTGCAATGTTTTAGTTCTTTCGGACTTTGCGTCGTATCGGCTAGAACGTGCGGTGTTTTGCTCGTGACCGTCGTAGTTGCTTGGCTTTGGCACGTGCGTTGCTTTTGCGCCGGCTTTACCGGTGCTTTTGCTTTGGCTTCTTGCGTTGGTTTTAGCTTTAGCTTTGACTCAATCTTCTTCTCGAACGGTGATGGCTACTTCTTCAAGGCTTCTTTATTCTTCCGGCTTCCTCGACGGTTGTGGTGTCGGCTTGGCTTTTCGGCGGGGGTAGCACCGATTTTCGTGCGACGGTTGTAGCGTCGGCTTTTGTTGATGAAGACGGTAGGGATGGCACCGGTCACCGTGCGACGGTTATAGCGTCGTCTTTTGTTGACGAAAACGGTAGGGGTAGCACCGGCTTTAGGCCTTCTTCTCCAAGCTTTCTTCTTCGTGCGAGGCATCGACGCCTTTGTTGAAGACGACGGGTGTTGTTGGCTTCGATCTTCTTCTCCGGCCTTTGCTTATGGCGTCTTCGGAGTTGATGAAGATCGTTGGAGAAGTCGGGGTGACGACGAATCCGGGTCTTCTTCTCCAAGCTTTCTTCTTCGTGCAAGGAGTCGAAGCTTTGATCTTCGAGTGCAAGGTCTTCACGTTGATGAGGACTTGAAGGGCCAAGTATTCCCGTAGGACGTGCTTGCCGTGCCTCGTGAAGCCTTCGGTCTTCAAGCGTTGGAGCTTCTCTTGCATAGCCCTTTCGTCTTCAGCTTTTCCGACCTTTGATGCCTTCCCCCACCCCCTCTATTTATAGGCAAAGGGGGGAGGTTGGGAGAGATATGGCTGAAACTTTTTGTTTCATCCAATATATCCCCCCATAACCATCAAGATATTGTTCCCTTATTTGGGGGAACAACCTTGATCCCTTCCTTTTTGTTTGGGGTGGTTACGGGCAAGATGTGACTTGATCTTTGAAGATACGTCGTCATCTTTGCACCTTCCGATTGCATGGCGACACGACGTCATCTTGTCCGTCGGATCGAGGGATCGTCACGGATCTACGGTTGTGTAGACGTCCGCGCCACCTCCCCCCGCATCGAGGCGGTTAGGATTTTTTTTTTCTTTTCTTTTTTCTTTTCTTCCCTTTATGGCTGGCCACACCTCCCTATAGGGAGGGGGCATGGTTTTCCATAAAAAAGGGGGGCCGGTGGGCCCCTTTTTGAGTTCGGATAGCGGGTCCGATGGGACCCGTTTGTTTTGAGTCAGGCCCTTTTTATGTATGGGTCATTGTGTGCGAGTTGAGTTTGCATGCGGGCCGTTGTGTGCGGGCCAAGTTTGCAGGTGGGCCGTCGCATATGGGCCGGGTTTCACATGCGGGCCGTTGTGTGTGGGCCAGGTTTCGCATGCGGACCGTTGTGTGCGGGCCTATTTTATGTGTGCGGGTCGGATTCGACCCGTGGGCCGTTGTGTGCGGGCCTATTTTACGTGTGCGAGTCGGGTTCGACCTGTGGGCTAATTTCAGTGCCCACAGGGTACTACAAACGTTAATTTTTTATAAAAAAATCATCTTATTTCTGTAAAAAAATATCTATAGAATTGCCCCGCCCGGGCCCTAGAAAGGCTGGCCTAGAGTTGGAAGTTTTAGGCCCTTAAGGGCCAAGGCCCAGGCCCGAACCTGCATGTATATGTAAGGGTCGTGCCTGATATTACATAGGCCCGGCTCATTGACAGCCCTACAGTGACGTATTCATATGTCACCAATGATTTGCATGATAGTTGAGCATGGTCCAATCCTTGATTGCCACATCATCTTGTTGAAACCCAGAGCTCCAACACCAGCTCACTGTCATTACCTAGAATGCTTAGCACATTTGGAAAAACAGAAACAAAACCGTTTTTGACCATTATAATGACCTTCCGAATCGGACAGTCAAAATGCTTCGGTGGGCCTTTCATCTTTGTAGTTCTGCCTTCGCATACCTTGCTGCTCCTCGGGCGGTGACCCCTCGTACTACAGAGTTATCTTCGGTCGGAATCAAATGGTACCCGCCAGATCCCGGTGAGTTGAAACTCAATTTCGATGGATCCTATGTCTCTCCATTGCAAATGGCCGGTGCCGGTTATGTTATTCGTTCTGTGACATGGGTGATCTTAGCAGTCGGGGTTGTGGCCTTCTTCTAACTCTCAGGGACTACTGGCCATTCATCCGAATATGGATTGAGGGGGACTGCCAATCTGTCATCTCTCAACTACAGTCTGCTCACTCTTTATACCAGATGCTTTCGGATTGTCTATGGCTTCTCGGAGTTGCTCCAGGATTTCGCTCTTCTCATATTTATCGTGAAGATAACTTGCCAGCTGATTGGATGATCCGATACGAGGCTCGTTTGAGGACCATCACGTTTTGGTTGTAAGACTTTTCAGCAGAATTTTGTGACCTCATCCGGACCGACAATAGTGCATGTCTTCACTATCGGATTCTAGGTTGATCTTATTGCTATGTTCGCTTAATCAACAAAGGTACATGAGAGACTTTACAACGGCCCTATAGGCTGTCACAAAATACCAGATACCCCGACTCTTTAAGGTGTCGATCCAAAAAAAAAAAAAGACGACAAGAGAAAAAGAAACAGGAAAAAGAACATGGTTTGGTGTCACGAATCTCTCTTCTCTCTCTCTCTCTAAAATGAGTCACGAATCTCTCTTTTCTCTCTCTCTCTCTCTAGAATGAGAAATCTCTCTCTCTCTCTTCTAGAGACGACTCTCTCTCTCTCTCTCTCTCTCTCTCTCTCTCTCTCTCTCTGCACATCAAATCTCTCTCCACACATCAAATATCTGATGATTCGCGGGCGCAACGTGGCAATGGGGGCCGGGACTGGGCGCGGCGCCAATCGGGGAAGGGCGGGCCAAAAGCCAGCCTTGATAAGGACCGTCCGATGCAACGCCAATCACCCGATAGCGACGGTTGGGTGCCACTCACCCTCCATTCACTGGACGAACAGTATAGGAGGGGATTCCCGTTCGAAAGCCCCGCCCCCAGCCCTTGCTTTTATTTTTATTTTATTTAAATAAATTACACTTTACCCCTTGGAGGTGAGCCCAAAATCACTTTACCCCCTATAGTTAAAAACTACATTTTGTCCCCTTCAATTCAGTTTTGATTATATAGAATTGTCAAAAAAAAAAAGTAATTGACAAAATGGTATTAATCCTAGAGAAATGCTATTCAGCCTGATGGTTTGTCCCGATTTTGCCAGCCCGATTGACATGGCAGTGTGCAACCGGTGGCTGAAACCCACTAGCGATTTTAAAATCTTTAATAGCACCAGTTGCACGTTGCCACATCAATCTGGCTAGCGAAATCGGGAAAAATCTTCGGGCTGAATAGCATTTCTCTTAATCCTCTTAATATTTAAAACTATAGGGACCGATTTGGAACGAAAAAAATTCTAGTGGGTTAAGTGATTTTGGGCTAAAGTTTAGGGGGGTAAAGTGTAATTTGTTTTTTTTTTTTTTGACTATGACATACATGTCATGGTTAGAGCAACGCCTGTAAATGCTATTGCATAAGAGAGACCACAGTTTGAAGCATTCCAACTGCAAAACCGCAAACTATTTCTTTCCTCGTCAAAGACTGAGCCTCGTTTCTGCACGCAAATGTGCACCATTTTATATATCGCCACACAGCGTTAGATAAGCCCAGGATTCGATCATTCGCCTATCCAGGAGGGAAACCGCTGGGATACAATCCTAGCTATCGGACGTCCGGTACCGGAGGGGATTCAAGTTCGAAAGCCCTTCCTTCATGACTTGCAAGCTTAAGCCATGCAAGGTGGGGAGAGAGAGAGAGAGAGAGAAACACTTCCCCTCGTGTAGGCTGAAAGAGGTGGAGGCTCATAGATGTAGTTGGCTTTAGAGAGAGAAAAGAAAAGTAGATTCTGGCCTCAATTAGGATTTCGACATCATGTCGTGCATGCAGGATCTATATATACAGACACCCTGCCCTCTCATTTCCCACCAAAGAACCCCATTTGAAATGCTTTCCTTCAGCCCCAGCATCACCCCCAATGGCTCGAGAGAGGGAGAGGGATCCTCTGGTCTTGGGCGAGATCGTCGGTGACGTCCTCGATCCGTTCGTCAGGTCGGTGGCGGCGAGTGTGGTGTACGGCAACAAGGAGCTCAGCAATGGGACTAGGCTCAGGCAGTCGGTGGTGGCCAACCGCCCGCGGGTCGTGATCGGAGGGGGCAACATGAGGACTAGGACTCTCTACACCCTTGTAAGCCCCTATTCACCTCAAATTACTTCTAACTAGGGGTTGTAGGTGGGCTTGGGCTGCTCGAGGCCCCATCAATACGGGCCTTGTTTGGGCCTAATTTGGACAGAGTTAGTTTCGTAGTTTGGGTTTTGAGCCGGGCTAAGCTGGTCTTGGATAAAATGGAACTGGGTTTAGGCCCAAACTTTTCAAGAGAGCTTCAGAGGCTCGCGCCAAGCCCAAAATGTTTAATTTGAGAGAGAGAATTAAGGAGTACTAATTTCTCGGGATTAGGAGGGATTGAGAGTTATATGTTAATGGGGTCCGTTCTTTTGGCGAGGCAAAAATGGGATGAAAAATTCATTTGCTTGAGGTATTTATGAGCAAGGACAATGTTAATTACCTCAGAAAATTAAATATTCCATATTCTTTTCTACTGTGCAAAGCAGATTGATACTCAGTGCATCGAATAGATAGATCGCTCGGACAAATGATATCTAACCCATGGTGATCGGGCAATCAAAGGTCTGACCAATTTTGGTGGGACTCTAATGTGCCACCAAACTAGGAAAAAAAAATCTTAAAAATCCTTTTACCCGGAAAATTGAAAAAAAAAATTTGGGACAAAATAAAATTACCCGGGTAAATCAATGTCCAACCTATTTTACTCGTCAAAAGAATGGACAATGAACATTAACAACTCTTAGACCCTATATATGATCCCCTTATCGAAGTGGGACTATTCTGGTGGGATAGTCCATAAGAACAAACCACATAATTGAACATTAATGACTCTTAGACCCTATATATGATCCAATCGTTATCATTGTCGTTTGTTTAATGATTCTTTCGCACGAATCGCTTTTCTTCTCTACATTGGGTGACCATATTATCTTTCTTATAAGGTGATGGTGGATGCAGATGCGCCAAGCCCGAGCAACCCAACCGAAAGAGAGTACTTGCTATGGTGAGTTCGAACTCACAATCTATGGAAAATTTTCCGCAAGTTATCTTTTTTCCAACATTTTATTAGTTATCTATCACAATATTTTGTTAAAGAATTAATAAAGATTTCATAAATAGATTAGGCACGAGTTAGCAAAATTGTGCTCATACTAATTGAGTTTTATAGATTTTTATTTATAAAGAGTAAAAAGTTCATTTTTTTAGAGGGAGAGAGCAATTACATCCCTATATATGGGAGGGGGTTAGGCGGAACCCAACCTGTGTATTATTAACATGAACGCATAAAATAATGGGATACAAAGCGTGTAGCCCCTAAAAACAAATGTGCGGATTAAAAAGTTCACTGTTTCGATTGTTGGTGGTGGAGTTTGTGCAAATTCCTCTAACCACAAAACCCTGATCAAGGGTTGAGATCCCAGTGCTTTTTTATAAGCATCTCACCGCCCTCCTAACCAGTAGATGTGGGACTATTCTCTTAACCCTCCCCCTCACATGCATGCTTTTTTTTTCCGATCCTTATCACGTGGGAGTAGTGTGGGCCCCCCACTTGACCAGTGGATGTGACGACTTGGTTCTAATACCATGTGAAATTCCTCTATCTACAAAACACGGGTCAAATGTTGAGACCCCAATACTTCTTTATAAGTACCTCACCTTCCTCCTAATCAGCCAATATGGGACTATTATCTCGAAAGAGTTCAAATCTTTGCTCGGACAACCTCGACCATGTCAAACATAAAGAAAATAGGTCCAGTGATCGGATCCAGATTACCATGTTTATCTGGTCTGTGCTAACGGTTCGCGTCCGCGCCAGGGTCAGGTAAGAGCGAAAATAATCCAAGAGGACATGTTCTATCAAATTTTTTAGTTTTTTCAAATATACAAATTACCGATTGCGCTTTTTTGCTTAATTTTCTACCAGAAGATCTCCACATGGATTCGATTTACGGCGAAGTCGTAGATTGTTCCTACAAAATTACTTGCACGCATTTATTCATATGCATGTGATACATAAAATTATACATTTTATGAAAGGGAGCATATGATTTCATGCATTAATCCATCATTGCTTGTTGTTTTAGGTTGGTGACAGACATCCCAGAAGCAACTGATGCAAGTTTTGGTAAGTAACCTCAATAGTTAATGTGGAAATTTCTGGTTGGACTTTTTTTCTCTGAACCTTACCACTTGGGTGTAGTAGCGTGGGCTCCCACTCGGCAGGTGGATGTGATGCTTGGCTCTGATACCATGTGAAAATTCATATAACCATAAATCCTGGGTCAAGGGTTGAGGTCTCGGCACTTCTTTATAAGGATCTCACCACACTCCTAATCAACAGATGTGGGGATTATTCTCTCATGAGAGCCTATACATTATATATGCATACCAATCATATTTCCCAAAGATTGGAAAGCCTTCATTTACGTCACCCAATCGGCATAATTCGAACCTAATTCCACCTCACCGGCACCCCTGCACCATCTCCTCTCACCTCATTGGCACCCCCTTCATCATCTCCTCCCACCTCTTTTTCTTTTTGGTTCATAGCAAGGGGGGGTCACAATCGGACCTCCGGGTGGCGCCATAGGCTGGTGCAACCATGAGAAATCACCACTCCGATGGGGATGGAAACACTGCAACCCAGCGAGGGGAACACCGCATGCCGACGGGAGGGTCTAAAGAAAGGGGGGGAGAGGAGATGCCATAATTGACGACGAACAAACACTGCTCACCAGCGGGACACCCACAAACACCACCACACATCGGCGAGCGTACACAGATAATAGCCTCAACCAAGGGATCAAATCAAACCACTCAAAAAATTACCAAAATCTAGACAACCGCCAGCTCCCGCAACTCGGTCACCTCAAGAAGGAATCGCAGCAAGTAGCTCCGTACCTCCGTCGCTGAGCAAGGCCGTCGATCCAAGCCGTGATAGCCCTCGCGATCCCATCTAGACGAACAGAAAACCGCCGAACGGAGAGATACCCCTATGTACAAAGATGGAAGGAAGGGGTCAAATCCTGACCACATCACAGCCCTCGCCGAATTCTCAGCCTCCCCGGAGCCGCTGACGGCATCTGACGAGGCCAAGAGATGGGAGAGTGAAACCCTAACCCTAAGAGAAAAAATTAGTTATAATGTGAATTATTCAAAAGCTACATTTGCCTTTAAGTTCGCAAATTATTAAAAAAAAACAAAACAAAATTTTGGAGAATATTATTACTATGGGCAGGATTAATCATGAACCCTCCTTAGCATCATTGTTTTGAAAACTGGACCGGATCAGACGATTCAACCGGTTTGGACTAGAACCGGAACATGTTTTGGTTCAGTCTTTGAATAAACCGGTTTGTTTGTTAACCCAGGAATCAAACCTTACCATTGAAGAGTTTAGTAAATATCTATTTAAAAAAACAGATTTTCATGCGGCTCAAACGTTGATCCACCGGTTTGAACCGATTTGGACTGAACCAGATACCTTTTCGGTTCACCTTCCGGTCCGGTTTTGAAAACACAACTTAGCATGCAGTTCCTATTAAGGTAGCCCCCATGACCAAGCTTCAACATCAACAGCTCTGACGCTCTCTCATATGTCTTGCCATCTTGGTTTCAGGAAACGAAATAGTCGGCTACGAGAGCCCACGGCCGTCGACGGGGATTCATCGCATCGTGTTTGTGCTGTTCCGACAGGTGGTTCAACAGACGGTCCATGCACCCGGCTGGCGTCCAAACTTCATCACCAGGGATTTCGCGGCATATTACAACCTAGGACCGCCGGTCACCGCGACATACTTCAACTGCCAGAGGGAGCACGGTGTTGGCGGCCGGAGGTACAGTGGATGGGAGAAATCGAAAGTTGACTTTGTATAGTTTCCTCCCTGACCGTATGAGGTTAAATTGCATAACCAACAAGGTAGGTCGCCCTATCTGCCAACTTGCCTTTTTAGGTCTTTTGGCTAGGGGTGTGCATCGGTTCGAAACCAACCTTTTTAGGTAAAATCAAAACCGATTCAATCTTGATCGGTTGGAGGATTTTCAATCCGATCCAAACCAAACTGAGATCAGAATCCAATCCAATTAAAGTCGATTTGGATTGGATTGGATGGTCGGTTTCGGCTTTGGCCCATATGCTTATTGGGTTTTTTTTGCCTTATATTTGGACTTAGTTTCAACTTAAAAAATAATAATTGCTGTCACAACATTAGACCTAAATAAGGTTTTTAATTGATTTTGAATCAACCTAGAATATTTCAAAAGATACAAAATGAGACTACACTACTAATGGTAATGTATCATACATATATCTGATTTGATACCAATGGCATGTGAATCATACCATAGTCCTCCGATTTGTTGTGAACGGCCAGATTGTTCACTTATTGCTGTGCAACTGTGTTGCAAAGGTTGTTGGTGACAATGATATATAAGGACATGGTATATTTAATAAAATTTCATATGTATATACATTGTCGATTTGGTTAAGTTTAGGTCGGTTTTAAATTTATAAATCCTTCAACCAATTTAATCATATCGGTTTTTTAAAAATCCAATCCATTGAGTGTGTCGAAACCAATCGAAATTGGTTAGTTTAGTTTGGTTTGGTTGGTTTGGATCCTACACACCCCTACTTTTGGCCGGTGCCCCTTTTGCCAAGTTGCATTGGCCAGGTTCACACACCAACCTTAGCGCATCTCCAACGGGCTCCTATTGCTCTCATCCTTCGTTACTGTAGTGAAACAAATGGAGTATGGGGTTAAAACGGCTCCAACTGACTTAATAGTTGTTTCCTAGTCTGAACTTTCATTATTGCATGCTCTCGCTAGGGCTGGCGGGAGTAGTGAGACTTTGGATCATGGGTCCTCCGGTTTGATTAAAACAAACGCCGCTTGCCTTCATTATTTTTTCACATGCAAAAACTTTCTTTCCTTTCTCTCTTGCAGTAAGATCATCAGTTCTTTAAACCTAAATCCTAAACCCTAAATTCTCAAAGAGAGAGTACTGAGAGTTTGTTTTGTTGGGATGAAAGGTTCCAAGGCGTAAGTTGATTGAATCGATGATCGAGGATCCGTCTAGCTGAGAAGCATAGCATCTCGAGAGGTTATCTATTCCTATATGCATAATAAGGAGGGCGCATGCCATCCAAGAGCTGGGCTTTCAGGGACACTGGGGAGCACTCTTATGGAATATGTTGAGTAATACATTATTGCTTCTTTCTCCCTTCTAGTTAATTCCTTTTTTTTAGTCCAAGTTTGTTTTCTTTCCTTTTTTTCAAGGTTATAATATTTATATCGTTGGAATTTTGAATTGCACAAAGCAACAGATTATGGACCCAAATTGTTTTTGGAGTGAACTTACCGTCTAAAGAAATGTATTTGAAACCTTACTGATGGGGACCAGGCCGACGACCGCATCCACCTGTGCTCGGCCAAAGAAGCCCACTTATCATTTTTATTATTTATTTTCAATTTAAGTTGCTATTTTCATCATAATTAATTAGGTAAATTGTAGATTTAGATCACAAGTCATCTTTTAGTGTTTTTTTTAATCCCACATTGTTCTTGAACGGTTATGGATGTAAGTCAGCCCAAAATATAAGGGCATGGCCACTTTTTTATATATGATGAATTATAGAGACGAATAAAAAGATTTTCTTGCGAGCATTGCTTTCCTGGATTGGAACCCATCGAATGTGGATTCCTCGAATTTGGTGAACTCTAGATTTTCCTCCCCTTTCTCTCTTCTCCCTCTTTTATCTATTTTTCCAAAGCCTAATCTTATTTTTGTGCATCGACGACAACTGTCTTTTTCTCCCCTATAGTGTTTCTGTGAAGAAGAAAGATAGCAAGAAGAAGGAGAGAAGAGGATCAAGCCAAAGAAGAAGAATAAATTATTTTCCAAAACAAAAGAAGAGCGTCTCTCTCTCTCTCTCTCTCTCTCTCTCTCTCTCTCTCTCTCTCTCTCTCTCTCTCTCTCTCTCTCTCTCTCTCTCTCTCTCTCTCTCTCTGATCCAACCGTCTTGCCTCCCATGTTCCTATATGTGCAAAAAGAAGGTCGTGAAGTCAGCCTATTATATAAGGACATGGCCTCTTTTTCATATATGATGAATTATAGAGACAAATAAAAAGATTTCTTGCGAGCATTGTTTTCCTGGATTGGAATCGATCAGAGGTGGATTCCTCAAATCCGGTGAACTATGGGTTTTCTCCCCCTTTCTCTATTCTCCCTCTTTTATCTATTTTCCTAAACCCTAATCTTATTTTTAGTGCATCGACGACAACTGTCTTTTTCTCCCCTATAGTGTTTCTGTGAAGAAGAGAAGAAGATAAGAAAGAAAGCAAGAAGAAGGAGAAAAGAGGATCAAACCAAAGAAGAAGAAATTACTTTCCAAAACAAAAGAAGTCTCTCTCTCTCTCTCTCTCTCTCTCTCTCTCTCTCTCTCTCTCTCTCTCTCTCTCTCTCTCTCTCTCTCTCTCTCTCTCTCTCTCTCTCTCTCCCCCCCCCCCCCCGATCCAGCCGTCTTGCCTCCCATGTTCCTATATGTGCAAAAAGAAGGTCGTGACCCCTTGTTCGTGCGACCAAAAGAAGGTTGCATTGGATTAAAAAAATTATGTGCCTTCTTTTGCTTCTTGTGGGCACCCCCAAATTAAAGAACAACTACAGCAAACCTCTGAGGGAACCACTGCCGCCCGGGATTAATTCCAAGGGCATCCCCAAAGGCAACCACAGATAGCCACTGAAGACCATACAATTCTTCTATAGATTGTACTGCCTCTGAAGTCCTCTTGGTTTCTGTCTCGCGTCCCAGCTACCCATGTCTTCTTCCTCGAATGTTTTGTCCTCCGGAATCGTAATACGCCACTTGATTCTCCTCCGCAAAGGTTCATATGCAATCAAAAGGTTAAGAGGTTTTCCCCAAAATGAGTATCAAGTGTGATGTAATGCCCAAACTACAACATGAAACTTTTAGCTTTACTTTTATACTCTCCTACACGTGTGAGATATGTCACACATGTATACACTTAGATGGACAGTTTAACCCTTTTAGTGGTAATCTATTTAATTTTGTGTTTTCTCCTTTTGACCTGCGCAAGCCTACCCATCACCCACCCCTCCCTCTGCCATCGACAAGCGTCATCGGCCACCAGCACCCACCATTACTGCCGACCTCCACCACCACCAGCACCCACCATTACTGCCGACCTCCACCACCACTGTTAAAAAAAAAATGTATGTCGCTTTGTTTTCTTCTTGCAACCTTCAGATTTGCGTCCGCCCCGGTTTTTTTTTTGACGGAAGCAACATGCAACAAACACAACTATGTATATAACAAAACTTTTGCCGAGTGATTTGCACTCGACACAAGTTTTTTGCACCCGGTTCAATTTTTGTGCGACGGGCGCACCTTGCGACGAACACACCTGTATAAATAACAGAACTTTTGCCGAGAGATTTGTGCCCAATGCAAGCTTTTTTGCACCCGGCACAAGTCATTTGCGACGGCCGCAAATCATTGGTGTTCCCTATTTCAGTTTTATAAAGGGTAAGGCTTGCGACGGTTGCAAAAAACTTGTGTTCCCTACTTCAGAACCTTTTTTATGGAAGACAAGGTCGAATGTGAGCGGGCTTACAATCTCCATTTTCTTCCATGTAGGTGGCTTTCATGTAGGTGGGATTCCAGTAAGCTCCGACGAGAGTGTGGAGATTTTAGATTTTAACTTTGTGCAGGTATGATGGTGGGGTGACGTTTCAAGTTCTCAACATCAACTACCGGTGATGAAAATGAGAACAAAGACTTTGAGCGATTTCAATGAGTTTTAGAACAAAGAAGAAAAGAAAAAATAAATAAATAATAGACGATTTCAATGCTTATGACTTTCTCAATGAAGAGATCTACATCAGGAAGTCTGCAATGAATCTAACAATTAGCAAATGATAAAAGATAAATGATATTAGTGGAGCATTAGAACTTACTTTAATGAACTAAGTTAACAATGCAAGTTGGGTCTTTAGAATCCCGTGCCCCCTCAAAAACGGTCATGAGGAGGAGGGGGCAACGAGTATATGAAGACACAAAACTCCCACCCCTAGTCGATGTGGGACAAACCGCTCAACAACCACCCGCACCCATACACGGAGAGGTGTTTCAGTAGGAAAAAAGAGGGGTGCGATGGGGCCACTAGGGAGAGACTGAGTGGGGCCTATCTCTGATACCAAGTCATGAGAGAGAGAGAGAGAGAGAGAGAGAGAGAGAGAGAGTAGGGTTTATAAAGAATACCCTCTTGTATTGATTTCTATAACATGATACCACCTCTCCTTACATAGGAAGAGAACACACACCATTACAATACCACAGACCATGTGGAACTAAATTGATCGTATCTAACAAACCCTTTGTAGTTGCAAGGAAAAGAAAGGAAAAATCGTTTCATCGATAGAAAAGAACAATGTGGTGCCATACTAAAATAGTACATCAAGAGGCTATACCTTTTCATTCAGACATCTTGAGTGTTTTGATCGAAGGCCTTGCAGTAGACCTTTGTTTGAAATCCAACATCCTGTTTAAAGCATTTAAATAATAGGCTTGAGTACCTTTTTTTTTTTTTTTGCTTACAACCAAGGGGGTTCTATTCACAGCGCCTCAGGCCCAAACACAACATCAGCCTCTCTATTTGGGAACACCCCCACACCCACCTTAGCATGTTACTCAGGAAATCTCTAGATAGTTCAATGACAGTAATCGGGTTCGGCCTGATCCCTTCAAAAACCCATTTGTTCCGAGACTTCGATAAATGCCATAAGATCACTGCCGCCTGATAGAATTTCTCAAAATGATTATCCCCAACTCCCAATAGCAAACAAATCCACTCCTTGAATGATTTGGGTTGTGCTCTAACATCCAATTGAATAGGGGCCCCAAACCACACTACCACTGCAAATTCACATTCGAAGAAGAGACGATCAACTGTCTCAGGCTTTCGTCGGACACATTGGGCATGACTCCTCAATCCAAGGGCATCTCCCGTAAATGGCCGGACGCATTAAAAAAGAATCAGTGAGGGCCCACCATACAAAAATCTGAATACAAAGCGTGAGAGTCTTCACATTCCAAAACTTCTTCCAACCCCCAAACATATCAATAGTCGAGGACGACACTTGGTTCAGATGTAGAAAGAGGTCGTGATAAGCCAATTTGAGAGTGAACTTGCCATTGGGGTGCTTGATCCAGGCCAATAGATCTTGCTCATCATCTTACAGCCTAACAGTTAAATTTAAAATAGCACTGATAGTATATTCATCAACTCTCAATTCCCTCAGAATATGGACCTTCCAATAAGCCCCGTCAACATCCCATAAATTTGAGACTACCCATTGCCCCACCCCTTGACCAATAGATTGAATGTGGTAGTCCCTCAATGATGGAATCCAAGGGTCTCTGGACACCTCAATAGAGTTACCATTTCCCAACACCCAGCATATGCCCCTCCTGAGATGAGATCGGTAATCAAGGATACTCTTCCATGTCTGAGAGCACCCTGATTTCCTCTGTACCTTCCAAAAGGAATCCTGACGCAAGTATTTCTGTCTCAAGATAGACGCCCACAAATCGTCCGGTCTCACCAGAAGGCACCACCCCAACTTCATCACTAAGGCTTTATTAACCAGCGCTAAGTCTCGGATTCCCAAACCACCAGCCAGTTTGGGTTGCATGAATTTCTTCCAAGCCTGGAAGTATATGTGCTTCTCACCCTCCTGGTACCCCCACCAAAAATCGCGCTGTATAGAGTTAAGCTGGCTAGTAACCGCAGAAAGAAGAATGCTAGTGGCCATGAAATAATTGGGAATAAACGATAGGGAAGACTTGACGAGCGTAGTACGTCTCGCATGAGATAAAACCTTGGCTTTCCGCCCCTTGAGTTTGCTCTTCAACTTGTTTATCAAAAAGTCAAAAGAGGCACTTTTTGATTGACCTGCGAACAGAGGATTGCCCAGGTAGTTTTCCTCATTTCTCATAATCTTAACACCCAGATTTGACTCCAACGATTCCTGAAGAGCCCTAGAGACATTACTACTGAAAGTGATAGATGATTTCTCGAAATTCACCATTTGACCTGACCATCTACCATATAGCAAGATAGCATCCCGCACTGTTAGGATCTCTTCGAAGGTGGCATGCCCAAAAACGAAGAGGTCATCCACAAACATCAGGTGGTTGATAGTTGGACCGTGCCTGCTAACCTTGACCCCCTGCAACCGCCCCTCTTGTTGCCATACCAAGAGGAGTCTGGACAGCATCTCTGCACAAATTAGGAAGAGGTAGGGGGAGAGAGGGCACCACTGATGGAGGCCTCTCTCTGAAACAAATCTGCCTTCCGGTTGCCTATTAATCAAAATAGAGTATGAAGGAGAAGAGATACAACACCTGATGAGTTCGCAAAAGGGTGGAGGAAACCCCAAGGAAGCCATGGCAGTGAACAAAAACTCCCATTCAACTCTGTCATAAGCCTTGTACAGGTCCAACTTCAGCGCAAAGAATCCTCTACGACCCTTGGTTCTTCTAAAGGTATGGAGAACTTCTTGAGCAATGATCGAGTTATCCACAATTTGTCTACCTGTGACGAAAGCATTTTGAAAAGGAGAGATGCACTTCGCCATAAGAGGCCTCATTTGGTTAGCAAGCAATTTGGCTAGAACTTTATAGAGTACGTTGTATAAGCTGATCGGCTTGAACTCAACTAGAGTGGACGGTTGCTTCGTCTTAGGAATGAGGACAATGTGTGTGTGTTTGACAGCTGCCGACATCAATCTCGCTTCAAAGAATTGGTGCACACACCTGACAATATCTCCACCGATAATGTTTTAACTTGCTTGAAAGAACAATATCATTCCTGTTCCATTACCACTGAGGAAAAAAGAGAGAGAGGTGTTAATAGACCATAAAAGGTGATAAAATTGATGCAAAGGTACCAAATTCAAAGATGCTATCAGCCTTTCAATACTTAGGTTAATGAGTGAGTAAAACCTTTGCAACACATTGATTTACTATTGTTTCATAAGAATTCATATTTGATAAGTCAGAGTCCATAATTATGTGCCAAATGTGGCCCAATAATGCATGCCTCCTGCATGAATAAATATCCCAGCAGGTAGGGGTGTAAAACGGGCTGGGCCGGGTCGGGCCTACATATGCTAAGCCCTGAGTAGCTTGTCGAGTCGGGTCGGGCCGTGGGCCCGGCCCGTATATACATCTATTAGTAATTTATAAAAACATGTGTTTTAATAAAAAAAAAACTTGAAAGGCTAATGTGAAAATTTGAACACAAGACCTGATGATAACTCCCAAACTCTATAGCCACTATATTGCACTTATTTAGTGTTACAAATATACAATATATATATATATATATATATATATATATATATATATATATATATATATATATATATATATATATATATATATATATATATATAGAGAGAGAGAGAGAGAGAGAGAGAGAGAGAGAGAGAGGGTATGAGCTGATAGCCGGCCTATTTCTTTATTTGGGCTGTCAGCTAACAGCCGTCCGATTAAAATCACGGACTGTCCCTTTTTTTTACCAAAAAATACATCTAACCCACCCTCACCATACTCTCTCTCTCTCTCTCTCTCTCTCTCTCTCTCTCTCTCTCTCTCTCTCTCTCTCGCTGAAACCCTGATCTCTCTCTCCCTCTCTCGCCGACGCCCTTCCCCTCCCTCTCTAGCAGTACCCTCCGGCATCACCCCCTCCGACAGCACCCTCTGGCATCACCCTCTCCGGCAGCAGCCCCGACCCCGGTCCCCCTTCCACTCTGGCAGCCCTCTCCGGCGTCACCCCCTCCGGCGCCGCCTGACGATTGGTCAAACGATGCGATCTTCACGGTTGATTGCGGCAGAGTCGGTGCGAATTACGACCAATCCTCCCATCTCAAGGCCTTATCATTGATCGGAATACCCAAGTATTTCATTGGCAGCGCCGCTTCTCTGCAATTGAGCATTTTGGTGAAGCCCTCTCCCAGCTCTTTTGCTCCTCCTATATGGTATAGATTACTCTTATGGAAGTTGATCCTGAGCCCCGAGGTGAGTTCCAAACCGTAAAGCAGAATCTTCAAGGAAACTAACTACAAAGGACAAGATTCTGAGAAAAGAAGGGAGTCATCCGTGTAGTGCGGTTAGAAGTACTCCACCCCGACCTGCTGATACCTTTCACTATCCCCTCCGAGTTTGCTTTCTGGATCATGGCGTCAAAAGCATCTACTACCAGAATGAAGAGGTAAGGAGATAGTGGACATCCTTGTTTGAGACCTCGGTATACCTTGAATTCCTTACCTTGAGGACCGTTAATAAGGCAGGCAATCTTGGATGAAGATAGGATTTTCTCAATCCAGTCTAGCCACTTAGGTGAGAAGCCTTTATCTCGCATCAGCTGCAACAGAAAATCCAAATGAATCTGATCGAAGGCCCTCTCAAAGTCAATCTTCAGGAGAATTCCCTCTTCCATCCTCTCCCTTAGGTGGAAAATTGTCTCTTGGGCTACCACGACACTGTCCAGGATCATCCTCCCCTTGATGAACGCCGATTAAGATGGAGAGACCAGATCGCCAATATGACGAGCCAACCTATTCGCTCGCACCTTCGATATGATCTTGTATAGGCAGTTAGCAAGGCTAATAGGTCTAAAGTCTCGAAAAGATTCCGCACCTTCTTTCTTAGGGATTAAGACTATCCAAGAGTAATTCAGACAATGGATGCGGGAAGTACCTCGAAAGAAATCTCCAAGCATCTGGCAAAGATCATCCTTGATAATAGGCCAAATTTGTTGAAAGAACCCCATCGGGAATCCATCAGGGCCTGGAGCTCCATCTTCCTTGGAGTCGAAGACCGCTCGTTTGAATTCCTCCTCCGTGAAAGCTTCTTATAGTGGTGAATCTGAACCAAGACGAGGGAAGGGCAATTGGTCCCAGTCCATCTTCAACCCCGAAGTCGACCCAGGTCTGAAAGCTTTCTTGAAAAAATCCGACACTACAAGGAGGATGTCTCGGGTAGAAGATAGCATATCTCCCTTATAGACAAGGGACGAGATGGAATTTTTCCTCCTTCTGTTAGCTACCCGGTGAAAGTAAGAGGAGTTCGAGTCTCCCAGCTTAACCTACTACTATCTCAAACATTGTTTCCACATCATCTCTTCCTTCCTGAGGATATCCCCATAAGATAGATTCATCCGATCCAGCTCTTCCCTCTCTAAAGGCAATAGGGTGGAACTCTCATTTCGGATCTCCAGTGCTTGGATGCTTGCTAATTGGGAAGTTTTTTAGCGAGTAACATTCCCAAAATGTTCTCTACTCTAAGAGATGAGTTTTTTCTTAACAAAACGGAGTTTGTAAGCCATGTTCAACGTAGCATCTGTAAGGACTTCAGCCTTATTCCACCAACCTGCCAGCCGCTCAGAGAAACCTTCTTCCAACGTCCACATCATCTCGAATCGGAACAGGGGTCTGATAGAGGACAGAGCACCCATGGATAGTAGGAGAGGGGCATGATCAGACAAGCATGCGGCCAAACCTTGCTGGCTGCAGTCAGGATAGAGCGTCTCAAAATCTACGGACACTAGGATACGATCAAGCCTTGCCAGAATGGGAACCTCCCTTCTATTGGTCCAAGTGAAGCTCCTGCCTGAAAGTTGGAGGTCTATCAACCCTCCTCTCCTAATGAAGTTGGAAAAAGCCCTCATAGCTTGCTGATCCCCCTCACTGCCGAGGCGCTCTTCAGCCGACCGGGAGATGTTGAAGTCTCCTGCCACCACACAAGGACCCTGAAAAGTTAATTTCAGGGAAGAAAGCTCACTCCTAAAATCATAACCCAACCTATGATCCGTAGGTCCGTGAACCGACGTTAACATCCACCTGAGACCATCGGATCTATTCCACAACACTACCGAAAGGGAGAAGACTCCCACAATTACATTCTCTAGGATGTAAGTATCGTCATTGTAACCCATCAGGATCCCTTCCGCCGAACCATTTGCATCTTTACTCTCCCACTTGTCTATCTCCAATTTTCAATTCTTGCGGTCTTCACTGCGGCGGCAGCCTTCCTTGATCATTTGTGAAGGCTGATTAAGGTTGAACACAACCTTACCTTATCAGCTGGCACAATCTTCGTGAACATATCTGCTGAATTCATGCTGGTGTGAATTTTCTCCAAGATCAGCTCCTCTTGTTCCAGCATTTCACGGACAAAGTGATACCGAATCTGAATGTGCTTCGTTCATGAGTGAAACACAGAATTCTTAGCTAAATGAATAGCACTCTGGCTGTCACTATATAACGTACAACCTTCCTGCTCCTTTCCAATTTCTTCGAGGAGTGTTTTGAGCCACATCATTTCCTTGCATGCTTTTATCATGGTCACATACTCTGCTTCTGTCGTCGACAACGCAACGACCTTCTGTAGCCTTGAAATCCACCTGACTGCGCCAGTGCCAAGTGTGAAAGCATATCCTGTGGTACTCTTCTTGCTGTCTAGATCTCCTGCTAGATCTGAATCCATATATCCACAAAGCTTCACTCTGCTCTACCATAAACTAGAGCATGCCCTGAGGTGCCTCTCAAATATCTGAATATCCATTTCATTGCATTCCAATGCTCCTTGCAAGGGTTGCTCATGTACCGGCTTACCTTGCCAACTGCATGTGCGATGTCTGGTCGAGTGCAGACCATCGCATACATCAAGCTTCCCACAGCTGATGCATATGACACTTTGGACATTTCTTCCTTCTCCTTCATGGTCCTCGCTGGCTTCATCTTTGACAACTTGAAATGACTGGATGAAGGGGTAGTCACTGGCTTCACATTCTCCATGTTAAACCTTTTTACTATCTTCTCGACGTACTCTTTCTGTGATAGCCTCAAAGTCCCTGCCGATCTGTCACAGGTAATTTTCATTCCCAATATTTGGTTTGCATCACCCAGATCCTTCATCTCGAACCTACTAGAGAGCTTCTTCTTGAAATCAATAATTCTTCTCATGTTTGATCCTACGATTAACATGTCATCAACATATAGAAGTAAAATAATGTAAGAATTATTAAACTTCTGAAAGTAACAACAGTGATCCGAGTGACACTTCCCAAAGTTATTCTCCTCTATGAAAGCATCGAACGTTTTATACCATTGTCTGGGGGCTTGCTTCAGTCCGTATAGATTCTTTCTCAATTTTCACACTAAGTGCTCTTGTCCTGGCGTCACATAACCTTTAGGTTGCTGCATGTAGATTTCCTCCTCCAAATCACCGTGGAGGAAAGCGGTCTTCACATCCATCTGCTCTAAGTGCAGGTTCTCAGCTGCAACTATGCTCAGAATTGTTCTGATGGTATTTAGCTTTACCACTGGGGAGAAGATCTCAGAAAAATCTATACCATACTTCTGCTCAAATCCCTTCACTACGAGCCTCACCTTGTATCTCTTGCTTCCATCAGGCTTATTTTTAATTCTATATAACCAACGATTATGCAATGCTCTCTTCTTCATTGGGAGCTTTACCAGATCCCATGTCTGGTTCTTTATCAACCCCGTCATCTCGTCATTCATAGCTGACTCCCACTCAACATGTGTGTCAACCTGTGTAGCTTCTTCAACTAACTCAGGTTCTTCATTGTCTGTCAACAATAGGTAATGGAGTGAGGGCGAGCACTTCTCTGGTGCTTTTCCTTTTGTAACACCTGTGGTGTTAGATTTGAGAATAATAGAAATCCTCAATGGCTAGTTTCGTCTTTTTGCCGCCAGACTTTTTCTTTGGGCTTTTTCCCAATAAATGGATCGTAAACCTATGAGATGTTTTACGTTCACATTCTCCGTAACTTCGAGCATGTCACGATGGTGCGTTCCGTGCAACGATCATGTGTATGTGCAGCCAGTTTCGACAGCCCGGTAGGTAAACCCTTAGAAAAACGATAATTGCTCAATAGTTGTAGCTGTTTTGTTTCTTGCAAGAGATCGGGTGATCGGATCATAACGAAACAAGTTACGTTAGATGAGGCTCTGAGAGAGCTTTCCAATGAGCCTGAGTTAGGGTCGATCCGACACCCAGGTGAATAGTTATTGCTATTTTGGGTTTTGGAGTCTTTCCTTCTTTTCGGGAGATCCAGAAGTCAGAAAATTATGTACCAAGCGCTAACGCGTTCGCGTTGTCGAGAGCTTTCCAAGGAATCCTCTCGGGACCAATTCCGACTTCCGATTTGATAGTTACGATCTATTATTCTTTTCAGCCCGGTTGATGGACGAATCGCACCCGGATTCCAACCGAGCCCGGTTCAGGGCTCGGGACCGAGCCCGACCAGCCCTAGAGCCTACCTTCCGGTCTCCTAGCATAATCTAGGCTCTCTAGACCTCCCTCCCCAGTGATTTAGAATTCGAAATTCGGATCGTAATTATCGGGTAAGATTTCGGGATGACAAATCCATATCTTTTAGCCCTTATCCCTATCTTTCATATCCTTATCCCCTCCCCCTTAGTAGGAGGTCTTAACCAACCCCTATCCCAACAGCCCCCTTTATATATGAACCGAGAGAGAGGGAGAGAAATAGAGAGAGAACGGGAGAGAGAGAAGGACGTAGTAGAGAGAGAGAGAGAGAGAGAGAGAGAACGGGAGAGAAATAGAGAGAGAGAGAGAGAGAATGGGAGACAGAGAGAGAAGAAGAAGAGATCGATGGCGATGGAGCATCCCGACCCGCCCCTCGCCGGAGCTTCGACGAGCATGCCGGCATCCAAGGTCAGCCCCCTCCTCCTCCCATCCTCCTCCGCGACCCAACCCCGCGACCCCCGGCCCTTCCTCCTCCCTTGCCGCGGCCCGCACGGGCGGACACCGCCGCCGCACCGAGCCTCCCCGGCGACCACCGACCTCCGACCTCCGACCAAGCCCCGCGCGAGCCCCTCTCCGGCCGACCTCTCGGGCTCCGACGGCCGCTCCGGCCGCCTCCCCCCGCGCCTCCTCCGTGGGGGTGGTGCGGGAGAGGCCGGCCGAGCGCTCGCCGGCGCTCCAGGACGCCCCTCCCGTCGGCCGCCGACGCGCAGGAACCAGCACCGCCGGTTCGGTCTCGTGGAGAAGAAGGAAAGGGGGGGGGGGTAGTTCAGTAATTTCCAGGTTATAATTAAACCCAGACCCGACCTCTTTAGCCCTGAACCCGACCCGACCTTGCACTCCATACCCGACCCGACCTGCAGACTTGACCCGAGCCAAACAGTGAACCGGTCTGGTTCACCTGAACCAGACCCGTGAACCAGTGAATTTTGGTTCGACTGCCATTTCTCCGTCCGAACTCGGAATTGGATGAAACCAGCGCCATTTCGACCGGCTCGGAAAATACTACCTGTTGGCCATAGTTTATCATAGTAATTGTACTGTTTAATATCCTGTTTTATCCTTTGACCCGATATTATCACGGTACCGTGGTTTGACCGCCGTTTCATCGTTCGAACTCGGATTCGGACGAAACTAGCGGCATTGTGCTCAGAACGTTGAGCCCTACCTATTAAACCTAGAATATAACCCTAGAACCTCTTCTACCCTAGTGAACCAACTATGCGATCGGTTTCACCGGTTCTACATGGTTTGACCCGAAACCATTCGACCGAAGTCGGATTCCAGCGAAACTGGAACCATCGGAAAGGGTTCTTCGAGCCCGATTCGATGAGTAGGTTTAGCTTCTAATTACTTGTTTGACCTAGTATTGTTTAGGTTCAAGTTCTTCAGTCACACGGATTTGCGTACTGTCGACTCAATGTTGGTCCCCTATCGAGGGTGCCCGACTATCCTTGGCATAGAACCCTCATCGTAGATTCTTTTGTTTTAATCGATAGAGTTGTGATGCGGAGCTGTGGTTATTATCAGACCTTGATCGTGGTGATCCAGCGGAGACGGATCAGAGGCAGCTAGCAGGAGTCGTGTGCGATCGATAACCAGGTGACATCTACTACCCTTGCGTGGTCTTTAATAGTGGGAAATGAGAATGACTAAGGGTAGGTGTCCATGACACTGCATGCGGGCCCCGCCGGGCATCTTCGCATGCGGTCAAGTGGACCCTGCCTTGCATGCGGAGTCGCGAGTCCGTCGACGCATACTTAAAATATTAATAGAATAATAATAATGATTGCTTTTGATTGTATGGACACCGTAATTAGGATTCCCTTAAATTAAATGATAAATTGAATAACTAATAATTATCGGGACCCACCCTCCTGAGAAGAGTATGGCAACCCTAGCACACGGGTCACTGGGATGAGTGTTTTAC
Organism: Chamaelirium japonicum; assembly: GCA_947650365.1. Lineage (NCBI taxonomy): Eukaryota > Viridiplantae > Streptophyta > Magnoliopsida > Liliales > Melanthiaceae > Chamaelirium > Chamaelirium japonicum. The sequence continues at coordinate 16,135,044 of OX393553.1, read as the reverse complement.
TTTATTGATTTATTATGTTGCATGGGTTGCGAGAGCAGTACGGGATCAGGGGTAAATTGTTGAAAATTGTTAAGCATTAAATATACCTTTGTTAGCTTCATTGTATATGTTGAAATATGTTATATGAGAATCTACCTGGTTAGAAGGTAGGGACCCCGTGCGCGCATGGGCCGTGAACCACCCTGCGCGTACAGCCGAAGTTAAGTAGGTTAGGGGTCACGGGCAAGGGTTGTGGTAAAGCCAATAGGAGGTGCCCTCGAGTAGGGATTGGCCTAGCAGCCCTGTCCCGGGGAGTTGAAGTCCCCATAGTAAAGCAAGTTGGGCGGTAGAGCTCTACCGTGAAAGATGGGAAACCCCTTATGATCATCTGGGTGATTTGTGCATGGTGTTGGTGGATGCACGGCGAGAGAGTTGGCCCTCTACATCGAAATAAAAGGCCCTCTAGTAATGCCCGACCGGGGGCAGGATGAACAAAATATCCGGGGTTCACATTTTGATAGTGTGTGTTTTATCTGTATATGAATTTAGAATTGAGTGACTGTTTACATGATGATCTCGTGACTTTAAATGAATGTCTTATTTAGTTTGTTCTTTAATGCTGTAGAACATTGAATGGACTTTAGGTTAGATAACCTAGTGACAGTAGGAATTGCATGTGAATATAGACTATTGATAGGTTTAGGTATTATTCTGCAAACATTGATCATACTAGAACTGCTAGATTATATCTTATTTTATTACGATTGGTCGTCTCATATTATTATAGACTATTAGGATGTCACTAGCCATTAATTTGGCTAATCTCCCAATTTCCTATTGGGGGCTACTCTTTCCCACGAGTAGGCTCAGTTGCAGGTCCGGAGGCTCAGGAGTAGCAGTAGGAGCTCAGAGGCGGAGTTAGAGTTGCAGTGTTACCTTTCTGCTTAGTACGTCCATTTTGTCGTCTTTTCTCTTTAGACATTGTAATTATATTGGATTAAGTGTTTTTATTAGTTAGTTAGTATTCTATGGTTGTAGTTGCAATGGTTCCAGCTGAATTCCTTTGGGTAGGCCTCTCCTCAAGGCCCCAAGCCTAGGATAGATCATGATGAAAATATAAGTGCATATAAATGACTAAATTGATTAACCCTGTAGATAGGAACCCTATACTGGTGCACCTGAGTGTTAGGGAGTGAATGAGACTACTTGGCTAGCCGTAGGAGGCTTGAGCCTCGTGCTCCCTCAGATAGACTCCTGTCAGTATGTAGTGGCACCGACAGGTCACTCATACTGAGAGGATATGACTTTTGAAGGTTGAGCTTGACTAGATAATATATTCTCTCTGTTGATAATTTCTCTTTCTTTGCTTTTTAATAAAAATAGTTTTTTTTGAAAAATCAAATTTAAAAGATTCCCCTCTTGTTTCTCCCTCCTTCTTGTTTTTCATATTAGAGAGCGTAGAAGCCCTGTGAGAACCCAAATTGGTGTAATTAATTAACCAGACCCAAAACCCCATCTTTTTCTCACCTCACACCCTAGGGATCGGTCTTCAGATTTCTGGGGCGTGACACCTTTGGTCGATCTGGTTAACTTTCTCAGGGCTGGCTGCGGTAGTGGTGTCACGGGGTTCTCACATTTTGACTCTACAACCTCCTCATCCTCCTGAAGCTCAAACTAGGGTTGCTCTGTGTTACCCTCTTCCTGCTGATTTTCATTTCTAGGCTATAGGATCCGATTCTTTGAAAGTTGGAACTCAATGCTTCCTGACTGATTTTCTGAGACTGCCTTGTTTCGGACCTTGTACATCACATTCTCATTGAACACCACATCGTGGCTTCTCACGATCTTCAGTTTCTCATGATTGTAGAAGCGATACCCAAACTAATCACCTCCATAGCCAATGAAAGTGCACTTCCTGGACTTGGCATCGAGCTTGGACCTTTCTGATGAATCTGTCATCACATATGCCACGCACCCAAAAATCTTTAGGTGTGACAGATTAATTTCTTTTCTTGTCCAAGCTTCTTCAGGGATATCGAAGTCCAATGTAACTAAAGGTCCGTGGTTTATCAGATAGGCCGTAGTATTGATTGCCTTTGCCCAAAATTGTATTGGTAGACCTGAGTATAGTCTCATACTCCTAGCTCTCTCTAGGAGTGTTCGGTTGGCTCTCTCAGCCACACCGTTCTGCTGAGGTGTGCCGGGAACGGTCTTCTGACGTCTGATACCATTCTCGGCGCAATAGTTCTCAAACTCTGCACTGCAGTACTCTCCACTGTTAACAGATCTCAGGCACTTCAGCTTAGTACCTGTTTCAAGTTCTACAGTAGCTTTCCAATTCTTGAAGACTTGAAACACATCCGATTTGTTTTTCATAAAGTATAACCAGAGTTTTCTAAATGTATCATCAATGAAAGTAACAAAGTAGCGAGAGTTACCTATCGATGGAACTGGTGGTGGCCCCCAAACGTCTGTGTGAACCAGGTTCAGCTTATGAGACTTCTTCTGTCTTTCATCTGTCCTAAAGGCGACCTTGTGCTGCTTTCCTAGAATGCAATCTTCACAGAACTCAATCTCTGTCGTCTTCAATCCTGGCAACTTCCCGTTTGAGTGTATGATCTGCATTCCCTTCACACTTATATGTCCCAACCTGCAATGCCAATTGCCGGGACTCACTGTTGTTGTTGCTACTGCTATTGTGCTGTGCATGGAGTCAGATGCCACATACAACGTTCCTTCTTTCTTCCCATGCGCTATGACTAATGCATTGCTACTCACCTTCCAAGCATCTATGGTAAAGGTGGTCTTCAAACCAAACTCAGATAATTGGCCAACTGAGATCAAGCTACGTCGTAGGCTTGGCATATGTCTAACCTTCTCCAACTTTAGCTCTGTCCCATTGGGTAGGATGAGCTTCACATCTCTAATGCCGATGATTTTGCAGGGTTCATCATCGCCCAAAAACACTTTTCCATATTCTCCTTTCTGGTAGTTACTTAGCACATCGGCATTCCACGTCGCATGGAACGACGCACCAGAGTCAACAATCCACGCCTCCGGTCTTCCATCAAGGGCACAAATTAGAGCATCAACATCAGGGTCTGCTTGAACAACATTTGCCACAGGGTTTGCCTCTTGGTTTCCACTATCGCTTTGAGCTCGTTTAGGAGCTCTGCAGTTCCTTGCAATGTGTTCGGGCTTTCCACAATTGTAGCATTTGAAACTACCTCTATTTTGTGGCGACCTCGATCCACTCTTCCTTGACTTGGATCGATACTGATGATTATGGCATCCCCTTCTCTCCTGACTTCTTCCCCAATCCTCAACATTCAGGGCACTTCCTGATGGCTCATGTTGCCCAGAGGTCTTACGTCTAGACTCTTCGCTAAGCATCATGCTCATCACTTCTCTATATTTCAGTTTTTCTGAACTAGTTGAGTTGCTGACTGCAATCACAAGGTTGTCCCAACTATCTGGCAGGCCTGACAAAATCAATGGTGCCTGCAGTTCATCTCCAAAGGTAACATCCACCGACTTCAACTGTGTGATGAGATTTTTGAAGTCATTTGTGTAGGACGCAATAGAGGATCCATCCTTCAGCTCTAGGTTAAAGAGTTTTTTCATCAGAAATACTTTATTCGATGCAGAGGGCTTCCCATAGAGCTTTGACAGATCGCCTAGGAGTCGCTTGGTCGTCGTCTCATCAGCAACATTGAACAATACTGACGACATCAGAGAGAGCCGAATCGCACTCAGTGCCTTCCGGTCTAGAATTTCCCAATCATCATCGCTCATGTCCCCCTTTTTCTTCATGCCGCCCAGCGGTAGGTAGAGATCTTTCGAATACAGATAATCAGTTATCTGCAACTTCCAGAATGCAAAGTTATATCCGTCGAACTTCTCAATCTTGAATCTTGCTTCCTCTACAGCCATTGCTCCCACTTGAATCAAAAACTCTATTCTGAGATTCGATTTGTACAGTTCACGAACAGATCGTGAAACTACCCTTCAACGGATGAAGGCTCTGATACAAGTTGTGGAGATCAAGGGCCCAACTCGAGGATCAAAGAGATGCCTCGAACTGTCTCTCTGATGCCTTATGTTACCCTCCTCCAAGCGGAAAGGATCTTGAAAACAATAACCGATAGAACGAAGCAAGAATAATAATAATTATAATAATCGATCTATCTACCACAAACACGATTAACAATCACAGAAGAAACCACAAAGAATAAGGGACACGAGAGTTTACGTGGTTCACCCAAGAATGGGCTATGTCCACGGTCGCCGCAGCATCCTTTTTATCAATGGAGAATTCAGCATACAATAGAGATCATTTATGTTTTTTTTCTCTCAACCTCTCTCAGTTTTTTCCCTTTTTCTCACACACCCTACAGCCACCTCCCAAAACCACCGATGCAATAAACCTCACATGAGATATATTGGCTATTGGATCAAGACCCTAGATCCAACAGCCCATTATTACAATACACGATCGCACCTACTTGAACTCTAAGCCCTGTTCACATGGCAACTATCCCAACAAAATAGGAACCGGAGGCTACTTTGGCCCTTCGTAGAATCTCCAAATTTTGGAAGCAAAAGATACAAGGCGAGGCTCGTAGTGAAGGGATTTGAGCAGAAGTATGGTATAGATTTTTCTGAAATCTTCTCCCCAGTGGTAAAGCTAAATACCATTAGAACAGTTATGAGCATAGTTGTAGCTGAGAACCTGCACCTAGAGTAGATGGATGTGAAGACCGCTTTCCTCCACGGTGATCTAGAGGAGGAAATCTATATGCAGCAACCTGAAGGTTATGTGAAGCCAGGACAAGAGCACTTAGTGTGTAAATTGAGAAAGAGTCCATACGGACTGAAGCAAACCCCTAGACAATGGTATAAAAAGTTCGATACTTTCATGGAGGAGAATAACTTTGGGAAGTGTCACTCTGATCACTGTTGTTACTTTCAGAAGTTTAATAATTCTTACATAATTTTACTTTTATATGTTGATGACATGTTAATCGCAGGATCGGACATGAGAAGAATTATTGATTTGAAGAAGAAGCTCTCTAGTAGGTTCGAGATGAAGGATCTGGGCGCTGCAAACCAAATATTGGGAATAAAAATTACCCGTGATAGATCGGCAGGGACTTTAAGGCTATCACAGAAAGAGTACATCGAGAAGATAGTAAAAAGGTTTAACATGGAGAATGTGAAGCCGGTGACTACCCCTTCATCCAGTCATTTCAAGTTGTCAAAGATGAAGGCAGCGAGGACCGTGAAGGAGAAGGAAGAAATGTCCAAAGTGCCATATGCATTAGCTGTGGGAAGCTTGATGTATGCGATGGTCTGCACTCGACCAGATATCGCACATGCAGTTGGCATGATAAGCCGGTACATGAGCAACCCTAGCAAGGAGCATTGGAATGCAGTGAAATGGATATTCAGATATTTGAGAGGTACCTCAGGGCATGCTCTAGTTTAAGGTAGAGCAGACGTAAATCTTTATGGATATGTGGATTCAGATCTAGCAGGAGATCTAGACAGCAGGAAGAGTACCACAGGATATGCTTTCACACTTGGCACTGGAGTAGTTAGCTGGATTTCAAGGCTACAGAAGGTCGTTACGTTGTCGACGACAGAAGCAGAGTATGTGGCCATGACAGAAGCATGCAAGGAAATGATGTGGCTCAAAACACTCCTCAAAGAAATTGGAAAGGAGCAGGAAGGTTGTACGTTATACAGTGACAGCTGCGATTCACTTAGCTAAGAATTCTGCGTTTCACTCATGAACGAAGCACATTCAGATTCGGTATCACTTCGTCCGTGAAATGCTGGAACAAGAGGAGCTGATCTTGGATAAAATTCACACCAGCATGAATTCAGCAGACATGTTCACGAAGATCGTGCCGGCCGACAAGGTGAGGTTGTGTTCAACCTCAATCGGCCTTCGCAAATGATCAAGGAAGGTTGCCGCCGCAGTGAAGATAGACAAGTGGGAGAGTAAAGATGCGAACGGTTCGGCAGGAGGGACCTTGGTGGGTTACAGTGACGATACTTACATCCTAGAGAATGTAATTGTGGGAGTCTTCTCCCTTTCGGTAGTGTTGTGGAATAGATCCGATGGTCTCAGGTGGATGTTAACGTCGGTTCACGGACCTACGGATCATAGGATGGGTCATGATTTCTGGAGTGAGCTTTCTTCCCTGAAATTAACTTTTCAGGGTCCTTGGGTTGTGGTAGGAGACTTCAATATCTCCCGGTCGGTTGAAGAGCGCCTCGGCAGTGTGGGGATCAGCAGGCTTTGAGGGCTTTTTTCGACTTCATTAGGAGAGAAGAGCTGATAGACCTCCCGTTTTCAGGCAAGAACTTCACTTGGACCAATCGAAGGGAGGTTCCTATTCTGGCGAGGCTTGATCGTATCGTAGTGTCGATAGATTTTGAGACGCTCTATCCTGACTGCAGCCAGCAAGGTTTGGCCGCATGCTTGTCTGATCATGCCCCTCTCCTTCTGTCTATGGGTGCTCTGCTCTCTATCAGACCCCTGTTCCGATTCGAGATGATATGGACGTTGGAAGAAGGTTTCTCTGAGCGGTTGGCAGGTTGGTGGAATGAGGCTGAAGTCCTTACAGATGCTACGTTGAAGATGGCTTACAAACTCCATTTTGTTAAGAAAAAACTCATCTCTTGGAGTAGAGAACATTCTGGGAATGTTACTCGCAAAAAAACTTCCCTATTAGCCAGTATCCAAGCACTGGAGATCTGAAATGAGAGTTCCACCCTATTGCCTTCAGAGAGGGAAGAGCTGGATCGGATGAATCTGTCTTATGGGGATATCCTCGGGAAGGAAGAAATGATGTGGAAACAATGTTCGAGAGAGCAGTGGGTTAAGCTGGGAGACTCGAACTCCTCTTACTTTCACCGGGTAGCTAATGAAAAAAGGAGGAAAAATTTCATCTCGTCCCTTGTCTATAAGGGAGATACGCTATCTTCTACCCAAGACATCCTCCTTGCAGCGTCGGATTTTTTCAAGGAAGCTTTCAGACCTGGGCCGACTTCGGGGTTGAAGATGGACTGGGACCAATTGCCCTTCCCTCGACTTGGTTCAGATTCGCCACTAGAAGAAGCTTTCACGGAGGAGGAATTCAAACGAGCGGTCTTCGACTCCAAGGAAGATGGAGCTCCAGGCCCTGATGGATTCCCGATGGGGTTCTTTCAGTGATTCTGGCCTATCATCAAGGATGACCTTTGCCGGATGCTTGGAGATTTCTTTCGAGGTACTTCCCGCATCCATTGTCTGAATTACTCTGGGATAGTCTTAATCCCTAAGAAACAAGGTGCATAATCTTTTCGAGATTTTAGACCTATTAGCCTTGCTAACTGCCTATACAAGATCATATCGAAGGTGCTAGCGAATAGGTTGGCTCGTCATATCGGCGATCTGGTCTCTCCATCTCAAACGACGTTCATCAAGGGGAGGATGATCCTGGACAGTGTTGCGGCAGCCTAAGAGACAATTTTCCACCTGAGGGAGAGGAGGGAAGAGGGAATTATCCTGAAGATTGACTTTGAGAGGGCCTTCGATTAGATTCATTGGGATTTTCTGTTGCAGCTGATGCGAGCTAAAGGCTTCTTGCCCAAGTGGCTAGACTGGATTGAGAAAATCCTATCTTCGTCCAAGAGTGCCTGCCTTATTAATGGTTCTCAGGGTAAGGAATTCAAGGTATACCGAGGTCTCAAACAATGATGCCCACTATCTCCCTACCCTTTATTCTGATAGTAGATGCTTTGGACGCCATGATCCAGAAAGCAAATTCGAAGGGGATAGTAAAAGGTATCGGCGGGTCGGGGTGGAGTACTTCTAACTTGCACTACACGAATGACTCCCTTCTTTTCTCAGAATCTTGTCCTTTGCAGTTGGTTTCCTTGAAGATTCTACTTTACGGTTTGGAACTCACCACAGGGCTCAGGATCAACTTCCAGAAGAGTAATCTATACCATATAGGAGGAGCAGAAGAGCTGGGAGAGAGCTTCGCCAAAATGCTCAATTGTAGAGAAGCGGCGCTGCCAATGAAATACTTAGGTATTCCGATCAGTGATAAGGCCTTGAGACGAGAGGATTGGGAGAAACTTATCCAGAAGATTGAGAAGAGGCTGGAATGTTGGCAAGGTAAGTTCCTCTCTCTGGGCGGGCGACTGGTCCTAGTAAATGCGGTTTTATCCTCTACTCTGGTTTTCTATTTGGCCTACTTCTATTTCCCCTCTTGGGTTATAGAGAGAATTGACCAGATCCGTAGATCGTTTCTATGGAGAGGGGTAGGAGGATCAAGAGGAGCTTACAATCTAATGAGATGGGACCAAGTTTGTCTACCCAAGGACAATGGTGGCCCGGGGGTTCTTGATTTGAAGAGTTTTAATATTTCCTTGCTCGGTAAATGGTAGTGGAAACTGCAGAATGAGACTGGAGGATCATTGAGACAGATAATTTTGGCTAAATATTTCAGGAGATTCTCCCCGATCAACTCTCGCGGTAGGGTTTCAGGTCTGATTTCGTATTTCTAGAGAGGAGTGATTAAGGTTAGAGACCTTTACAAGCAGGGATACTCAATCTCTCTGGAAGACGGCAAGAGAGTTATGTTCTGGGAGGACGCTTGGATCGGCGACATCAAGCTGAAGGTTCTTTTTCCGGAGCTCTTTTCGATCTCCAGGAGACAAGAGGCTTCGGTTCATTCGATGATTAGGAGCTCTAATTCAAGCTGCCGTTGGAAAATCCGTTTCTTTTCTCACCTCTCTCCGACGTTGCGTGTACAATTAGATGATCTTTTGGAAATCCTCTCAGCCGTCATCGTCAGGCAACAAGCGGATCGTACTAGGTGGAAGTGGCACCCGTCTGGGGTCTTTTCGGTTAGATCCTTTTATAAGAAGTTGCTGCCAATGATGGAGAGATTTTTACCTTCTAGATCTATTTGGAATTCCAAAGCCCCGTCGAAGGTCAAGATATTTTCTCTCTTAGCTTCGAGGAACAAGATATTGACGAAGGTAAATCTTATGAAATACATAATCCTCTTATTTCTTACTCTTCCTGCACCTTCTGCGGTAGGGTTGAGGAATCCTTTTCGCATCTTCTGCTCGAATGTTCTCCGACTAAGAGGATCTGGTTGCATTTTGAAGAGATCGGGGGTGTTGCCTCTCACCCTCGAAATCTACGGGATCTTTGGCACTCCTAGAGGCGTAGAGAAATTAAGAAGGATCTGCGGAGTCCATGGGATATTCTGGCAAAGAGCATACTTTGGACTCTTTGGCTAGAACGGAATAGGAGGATTTTCCACCGGAAGACGACTACGGAGGAGGAGCTTAGGAGAGCCGTCGTTGCTACCTTCAAGATTTGGATTGTACCTTGGGTGGAGAAATTCTTAGTAGAGGGCAAAGAATTTTGTAATCATATTTTTTCTTGATTTAGTTTAATATAACTGGTCGGGGGCTGCCTAACCCTCCCTCCTCTAAGGAGGGGTTCTCAAAAAAAATAAAACTATCTTAATCAAAACGCCAGTAACCAGTGATCCTTGAGATCATGTTTATTGGCAAAATTATGATACAATAAAATAATCAGAACTTTTTTTAACCACTTTTTGAATTTATGTCACCCCCCTTGCATATTGTCATCAAATTCATGGACAAGCTAGGTAACTATGGTCATGAAAGAGACCTGCCATATGACTTAGAAGACCTGTTGGCGGGTAGAGAAACCCACCTTATTTGGTCACACACTTTAAACTCATGTAACTAGGGAATTGTTGCGGAATAAATATGATCCGGGAGAAAGAGACTTAGCCAATACAAGACAACTTCGTTTCTTTTAACATGATTGACCCATAGCTTGGCTACATTTATGAATACAACATTCTTTCTGGTGACCGTACACCACACTTCAGTGCTCCAGTCCATATGATCATTTTTCATGCTCTTACACTCCGGTCCAACGCTAGTGCCATGCGTCAGACGCCTTTTGCGTCCATCGCCCCATAACCATCGTCCGTCAACGGTGCTCGACACTAGGCATCCGTCGCTGCCTACTCAAACAACTCATCGACTGCTCCATCAGGCTACACGTCAGTGCCTGGACAAGCTGCATATCGTTGCCTCTACACGTTGATGCTGGCAGACTTGCCGGTGGCCTCTCCTGGACCCATGCTCACGATCACGGAGCATCAATCGTCCGTTGATGACTCGTTGGCACTCGTTGGTGCCACCTCCATTACCCTTCGACAGCCCAGCACACTACTGACCACAGTTTTGCCTGCTGCAACTCCTATGCTGTCGATGCTTCACATAGTCGTGTCTCTGTGCACTCCACACTCAGGCACTTGACGCATGTCGATACCTCCGTCGTCCGTCGACGAGCTATCGACACTCATAGCCTCTACTGTCCGTCAAAAGCCCAGCACCCTGCTATGATGCAAGTGTATATGCGGCTATGCTCGTCGCCATCGTGACCGACGTCGCCTCCGTATTTCATCGACGACTCGCACTGGTGCCAGTCGGCACCTCTACCAGCCACCAATCGATAACCCCATCGGCCCGCTCGTCAGAGGCTGAAAATAGTTGCCCATTGGTGACTCTGCACAACGTGATCCGCTGTGCCTTCGTACCATCAAGATGCTCCCCCTAGATCCGGCACCCGTACGTGCCCATGCCAACACGGCGCTCCGCTACGATCTGGCACTCTCGATCGCGTGATGCCCAAGCCACAGACCCTGGTGGAGAGTGGCCATCGTCACCGCTTCCTGCGCTAGCCACTGGCCAAAGGGGCGTCCGAGAGTATATGCTTGGCTACTATCGTGCGCAGTGTTCGCCCTGCCCGGCCGGATGGCACCAAGTTTGTCCGGGCACCACTCACGACGCAGAAGGCTCCCCGTGTCCAATCTGATTTGCACGGGTACCCGACTGCTTTGATTCCGGTTCGAGGTTGGATCCTTGGCCTCGTTCTCCGCCGGTCACCTCCCCCGGGCCTCATGCTCCACCGATCCGCACCGTTCCCATGGCATTCAGGGGGGGAAGCATGCCCGCGCCTCCCTCGGGGCTCTCGGGCTCCTCGGACGCTCCTGTTTCAGTGATGGCGCCTCTAGGGTTTCCTTCGGCTCCCTCTTCGTGTCGTGTTGCAGATCTTGGACGTCCTCTTTCTATTTATAGAGGTCAAAACAACATTGCTTGGCTTGCACTCCAAACAACTGGTTACTTTACTTATGTGTCATACAACTCGGGAATGAGGGCTCATCTTGTCGCTGCGTGGGCCGAACTTATGGGCTGAATCGCCAACGGGAATAACCCTGAAAAATTCCTTAAACAAGGTAAGCTCTAATTAAAGGAGAATGTTAATGTAAATATGTATTATCATCATTCTTTGGTGATAACCTTACAAACTTGGGAAAGATAATATTATTGTATACTTTAAGGTTGTTGTTCGAGTGAGTGGTTTAACATATTCTTATTACTCATGATATCAAAGTAGATTCCATGGATGCTCACCCTCATCTCTCTCATGGAAGGTTGCTCTGCACGCATCGCTGGACAAAAGCTTAGGCAGTCGCCTTATATGTTCACGTCTAATTGACTAGTGCATGTCCGTATCTGTAGACACTGTAGTGGGCCGTCTTCGGCGGCAACATTCCCACCGGGCATCGCTACCCCCACTGTATTCATTTAGCCGTTGAGAGTCACCGGTTTAACCTTAGTTCTGGCCGATTCTTTTTTGCCTTTGCTCCTTTTTGTGGTAAAAATATAATTAATGTAAAATTTCTTTTTGTGGTAAAGTTGTAAATAACGCGAACGGCCTTAGCATGTTATATAGACGGTGAATAACAAGGATATCCATTCATGAATGAACATGTTAGTGATTGTGTACAGCGGATACGCGTACCCATATTTTTTTGTATAGAATTCCAAGGTACAATCCAAATTTTGAAGGTTGAGACAACTGACTGTCTAAGTTCCTCGATGCTGGTTGTCTTACCATTGAAAATCCGCACTTGAGAGCAGGCACCTCATTTGCATCGATGACATCCCCTTTCATGATGTATGTACAATTGCCCCCTTCCATGCCGCATACCCTTTGGGCTTCTTCCCTATGCTCAATCAACCTAGTACGACTATCAACCCAACCATAATCTTCCCCTGCCCCTGGTTCATGCTTCGCACTAAGACCTAATTATAACTTCCAATTTCTTGCTTCTTTGTCTTGTCTAACACCAACTGTATTAGATATCAATGTTACGATTCCCGTGCCCCCTCAAAACCGATGATGAGAGGGAGGGGCAACGGTATATGAAGACGTGGAACTTCCACCCCTTTATCGATGTGGGACTATTCTCAACACCCGCCCGCCAGCAAAATGTCTCTCAATCGGAGGGAGAAAAATGGTGCGACGGGGCCACATAGAGAAGAGAAAAGGTGGGACCTAGCTCTGATATCATTTTACGATTCTCGTGCCCCCTCAAAACCTGTAATGAAAGGGAGAGGGCAACATATATAAAGACGTGAAACTCACTATATTAATTTGAGAAATAAACTATATAAATAAACGACGGTCAAATTTTATATTTTAATAAATGACGGTAAATACATAGTTTTTAGTAGTAAAAAACGACGGGCATTAAAAGAGGACCGACTAAAAAACGACGATCATTGTCTGTTCTTTTTCAACAGTATTGGTGCAGTGACTCCCACCCCTTTATCGATGTGGGCATGTTCTCAACAATCACAATCACCTATCATGACTCAGTCAAACCCAATTGAAATCCAGGTAGAGTTTAGGGATGGCAACGGTGCGGTTTCGGGCAAAACCGAAACCGCACCACAACACCGAACCGTCACACCGAAACCGCACCGCACCGCGAAGGTGTACCATATGTAAAACCGAAACCGCACCATGCGGTGCACCGCGGTTTAACATTAGAATGGTCTAAACGGTGCGGTTTTTTTCGGTTTTGGGCAAAACCGAAACCGCACCGCAACACCAAAACCGCACCGCGACGGTTTTGTATTTTGGCAAACCAAAATCGCACCATGCGGTGCGGTTTTCCGCGGTTCACGATTTTAAACCGCAGCGTTGCCATCCCTAGTAGAGTTCTCACTTGACCACCCTTGTACGATGGGATTGACCTGATGTGACCACTCCTCAGATTGTTTAATCGATGATGCAATCCTCCTTAGCCTCTTTTTCTTCTTTACTTCTAAAAGGCTTCCTTGGTGCACTTTTTCCACACTAATGTTTAGTTTTGGGCCCTTTGTTTTGCATACAACCTCACACGTTTGCTTCTTCTCCTTGAAGCACTAGCCAAATTAATGCAAAGCTTATGGGTGCAAACTATCCAGAGTATATGGGGAATCCGTGTGTCTAGGTCCTCCACCATTCACTCCTAACACTCTTCGATGGAGGTGGCAATGGATCGGGTCGGGTCGGGTCGGGTTTGGATCGGGTTGAGGCATCGGTATAAAGGTCAAACACCCAATTCAAACCAGATCCGTTTAATAAACGGGTCAAAAACTTAAATCCAAATCGACCCGTCTAATAAGCAGATTGACCCGACCCGACCTGTTTAACCCGTTTACTAAATGTGTTCGTGTCGGGTAGGGTCAACAGAATCCATGTAAACCTATCGGGTTGGGTCAAGACAGGTCGGATTAGGTACGGTTTGATCGGGTTGGGTCGGGTCGGGTCGGGTTGACACGACCCATTTGGTAAACGGGTCAAGTCGGGTCAATCGGGCTATAAATACAAACCCGAACCCAATCCATTAAATAAACGGGTCAATCGGGTCGACTCGTTTATGACCCGAACCTGTTTAGGCCAAACCCAAACCCGCTAACTTTGGGTCGGGTTGGCGGGTCGGGTCAAGGATTGCCACCCCAACCCTTCGTATAACAACAAAATGTGATGCCAAGGAGACCTATCTTACAAATTTGAGGATTAATGTTCTCCAAGTTTAGTGTTCTTGTTTCTGCCAACACTCAAAATGTGATGCCAAGGAGACCTATCTTACAATTTTGAGGATTAATGTTCTCCAAGTTTAGTGTTCTTGTTTCTGCCAACACTCAACATGCACCCTATCACTAGTCTTGTCAATGTACAAAAGTGAACTCCACTAACCCAATACACAACTATATCTCTTTTCTAGTTTAGGAGAACATTGGAAGGTTGCTCCATGGTTTCCATGAGATTAAGTTGCATGACCAAAGACATAGGTGTACTATCCTCTAACTGGCCTTTAGATTTATTCGCAGGTCCCTCTCTTGCTAAGTTGCCTTGGTTCGAGTTTCGGGACCAGTCTTGAAGGGATGACGTTGGATAAGATCATGCAGATAAGAGCATGGACTGGTCCCGGCGATGTCAGACAACTATAGGAGCCTCGCAAGAGACGGGAAGTCACGATGAGAACGGTGGCTTAAAACATGTGCTCTGATACCAGGTCAGGCACTGGTTTGGAATAGCCAACTGGTTCTCTTTATTGGGATCTATGCCCACGTATATTCATATACAGGAACATGAGGGGACGGAACTACTAAGTATCCGATGTGGGACTAAACATCCTATACAATATATATACACTACAAGTACACTGAGGCTCGACATTAGTAAGCTTTGGCTGAACCCACACAATACAGAATGTTGGTCAATGCTCTTATCGGCATGATCTTGAATTCTGACATTGCATATGAAGTCCATATCATCAACTAGTTTGATTAGGCACTTACTTATGTAGAATATGTGGGCGCGCCTCCACATATACTCATACCTCTAGAGCATTAGCATCTAGCTCTCTTCTTTCTCTCCTAGATGCAAACTTTTGTGATGCTATCTGATTTGGGGATACATGGGTCTTTAATACATTGAGTTATTGTGTGTTTCTTGGTGATTCTCTACTTTGTTGGTATACAAAGTGTTAGATATCCTCACACCCCAAAACCCGGATTGTAAGAGGAGGTCCACAGCATGTATATTAAGGGGTGATGGGTGCCTCCCTCAATGTCGGACTATTCGTCAACACTTTTCCTCATGTGGAGCACGCGTGGCAAAGATCCTCCCACGTGGAGCACTGCCCCAATAGCCCGCACCCCCGTCGCTAAGCGGGGCCGTCGATCCAAGCCATGGTAACCCTCGCTATCCCATCTAGACGAACACAAAACTGCCGGCTGAAAAGATGCCCCTATATACAAAGGGGGAAGGAAGGGGCTAGATCCCCACCCCACCGCAACCCTCATCGAGTATCCAGCCTCCCCGGAGCTACCAGCGGCATCCGAGGAGGCCAAGAGATTGTGTGGGGGGGGGGGAGGAGGGGAGAAGCCCTAACCCTAAGGAGAAAAGGGGAAAACAAAGACGACGCGTAGAGCCCTCAACGAAGATCATCTCTACACTGACAATATCATCACTTCTTGTCCAAATCTCCCTATTTAATTCACATGTAATTTGGGAGATGTCAGTCTGCATAATACTATCATAATTTTTGGTGGCAACCTTATCAATGTAGTAAGTACATCCATGTCGTATGTATTTGGGTTGTTTCCATGGTGAAAGATTTAGCATATTTGTATCATCTTTTAGGATGAAGGCTTGGTCTGATGCAGGGAAGTAGCATTCCTCTTTTGAGGCATAGATAGTAAGTCAAAGAATTAGAATGGCTACATTCATTCATACGAATGAATTAGAATTGCTACCTTCGTACGAATGAATTAGAATGGATCGTATGAATGAATTAGAATGGCTACATTCGTACGAATCAATTAGAATGGCTACATTCGTTCGTAGGAATGAATTAGAATTGCTACCTTTGTACGAATGAATTAGAATGGATCGTACGAATGAATTAGAATGGCTACATTCGTACAAATGAATGAGAATGCTACATTCGTTCGTAGGAATGAATTAGAATTGCTACCTTCGTACGAATGAATTAGAATGGATCGTACGAATGAATTAGAATGGCTACATTCGTTCGTACGAATGAATTAGAATTGCTACCTTCGTATGAATAAATTAGAATGGATCGTACGAATGAATTAAAATGGCTACATTTGTACGATTGAATTAGAATGGCTACATTCGTTCGTACGAATGAATTAGAATTTCTACCTTCGTACAAATGAATTAGAATGGATCGTACGAATGAATTAGAATAGCTACATTCGTAGGAATGAATTAGAATGGCTACATTCATTCGTAGGAATGAATTAGAATGGTTACTTTCGAACGAATGAATTAGAATGGATATATTCGTTCGTACGAATGAATTAGAGTAGCTATATTTATTCGTACTATTGAATTAGAATGACTACATCCGTACGAATTAATTAGAATGGTTATATTCGTTTGAATGAATTAGAATGACTACATTCGCTCGTACGAATAAATTAGAATATTTACATTCGTATGAAAGAATTAGAATGACTCGAACAAATGAATTAGAATGGATACTTTCGTACAAATGAATTGGAATAGCTACATTCATAAGAATGAATTAGAATGGTTACCTTCGAACGAATAAATTTGAATGGCTACATTCATTTATACGAATGAATTAGAATGACTATATTTGTTCGTACGAATGAATTAGAATGTCTATATTCGTACGAATGAATTAGAATGGCTTGTGCGAATGTATTAGAATGTCTACCTTCGTACGAATGAATTAGAATGGCTCGTACAAATAAATCAGAATGGCTATCGTCGTACAAATGAATTAGAATGGCTTTGTTTGTACGAATGAATTAGAATGGCTACATTTGTACGAATGAATTAGAATGGCTACATTTGTACGAATGAATTAGAATTGCTACCATCGTACGAAAGATTTAGAATGACTACTTTCGTATGAATGAATTAGAATGGTAACATTTGTTCGTACGAATGAATTAGAATGGCTACATTCGTATGAATGAATTGGAATGGCTACCTTCGTTCGTACGAATGAATTGGGATGGCTATATTCATACGAATGAATTAGAATGGCTCGTTTAAATGAATTAGAATGGCTACCTTCGTACGAATGAAATAGAATGGCTACATTCGTACGAGTGAATTAGAATGGCTATATTTGTTCGTCCACAATCATTACCAGGCACAGTGTTTGTGGCTGAATGGAACTAACACGGTGCACAGATCGGTGGGCAGATGCCGGTGCACAAAGCCATGTTTCTGCTTAAGGTAATTGGTGCTGAACCCTGAGGAATCGTGACCAATGGACTAACCAGTTGCGTGTAACTTTGGTTCACCAACGTGTGAGGGATCTAACCACGACCCAATACCACGATGCGCTGGGTTACCGGGCTGGCTTTGCATCGACACGCTACTCCTGCAGGCCATCCACATCCTTACCGGGAGGTGCGTTCTTTGGTCTAACATACACCGCACTAAACCCTGGCCTGGTAGTTAGCAATTGAGCTGTTAACCGAATCCGGTTGATTGGCCAAAGCGATTGGAGATGCGATGTGATAGTCAACCTGGAAGGAACCTAGTCATATAGTCACTCAAGTCTGACAGTGCTCTTTACCGCTCGAGTTGACTCATGACACCAAGTGGAGAGACATCGTATTACCAATACTAAGCGGAGAGCAGAGGTATTCGAGAGAGCTTAATAAGTTAGAGAGAATTGGAGTGCAGCCTGCATCGCACTCTGGGTGGCCATGCAGGTTAACCGGGACCCAGATGATTGACAATGACACTTGGGTAGTGTGTCGATCAGACCAGGTTGGAAGCCACGAATCATAGACCCTGAAGGTTTCACCCTATCCACGATCATTACGGATCATTACTTTCTCCTTGTCTTACAGATATATAGTACTTTTGGACGTATGAGAGACAATAGGATTTTTCAACATGACATAGAAACAGAACCTGTGCGCAACACACAAAACACAACGTGAGTAACTACTAGGGTTGTCCAAGGAAAGATGCAAACCTCTAGATCCTATGGGTCTTGCTAATTAGCTCGTTGTCCATTTGGCTGCACGGATGAGCGACACATGGCAGAACGGTGAAGACCATGAAAGTTTCTCAAAATTCCCAAGGCGAAAATGACGAAGCTAGGCCATCAAACCAAAGCTAGGTAGGGAGCTCGCCCATGGGCGCGCATGACGGGCTCGTACCATGCGATCACACCGGACCAGTCTTTGGGTGACCTGGTGGTGATGCCGTGGGCGACGAATCGACGATTGCGATGTCAGCAGGGAGCTTGCCTAACAAAAGCCGAATCCCTTTGGTAAGGGATGACAACCGACGGCAACCAAGCCTGATGGTGAATTAGGAAGAATCAATGGCTGGCAATTTTGAGAGTGATTTTCACCAGGTGCACAGTTGGGATGATGGTTGTTCACCGGTCGGGGCTGGGTGCAACGGATGGCTGAGTACGGCTCACCGGTCGGGGCTGGGTGCAACGGACGGCTGAGATCGTGCCACATCAAGTTGGCAGCTGGATGACAGAATAGCATTTTCCTTTTCTCAACCAAGACTGAAATTTGTCATTTTGAAATGATTTTACACAGTTTAGAAATGATGCCAATCTAATAAAACTATAAAATTTTCACCATGTCAGCCGGGGATGTTTGGCTGCTCGTGGCGGTGGCTGGAGGCACAGCGACAGGTCGGCCGACGGGGTGGTGCGGTGGCTGGAGGCACAGCGACAGGTCGGCCGACGGGGTGGTCCCTTTTTGTTGCAGTTCCCTTCAACTTTTTTTTTTGTTCAGTATATTGCAGTTGACTTCCAAATCCACAATAGCTTCAACTGCGTTATATGTTAAAACCCTAAGGTTAACCTGATGCGAAGGAACCACCAAGGGGTGACCAACCTAGCTTGCAGCCTATGTGGGTTGTCGGATGAGACCACAGACCACTTACTGCTGGGATGCAAGTTCTCGAAGATGGTTTGGGACCACTTCCTCCGACGCCTGAGCTGCAGTTCCCATCCGGCGACCGTCGCGCTTCTGGGGGGTAGTGGAGGCGCAGGAACTTTCAAAGCACGGACCGTCGAGGCTGGAATATGCTGGCCATTGGGATCTCTTGGGCGATCTGGGCCTGAGAGGAACCAGAGATCCTTTCAAGGGAAGAGCACCACGACGGACCGTGTCATCGCTACAATTAAATCAGTGATCCATCTATGGGGTTTGGGTGCCGCGACTGGTCCCCAGAGTTTCCTTCTCGATCTTTGTAACAAGGCAGTCTGAGCATTTGTAATCTGAATGTCCAATTCAGATCTCTTTCTTATGATACACGCACCACCTTTTCGCGACTTCCATTTTCCGAAATCCCATAAAAAGGACAATTTCATGAATTGGCGATACATCCAAATGCAACAATCTAACAAGTTAAAGGCATTCAATTAATTATATTTCGATTTAATGATTCTTTACCATAAAATAAAAAAATTTGTGTTCCACTGAAGCAGAGAACCTCACCAGATGCGTATCTGTACAAATAAAAACCGGTACCACAGAGAGGACTGCGGCATCGAACAACGTAACCTACACCGAAAGATCAGCTTTGTCACGCTTAAAACACGATGAAATTTATTTTAAAAGGAGTTCGAGTCTCTGACTCCATCGCCGGTTCTGGAGTTTTTACGGTGATAGCGTGGAAACAGCATCCGCTTGATCTTCTTCTCAGCCGCGCTTTCGGTCGTCGCCTGCAACAAGTCCACAAGGTTAAAAATGATTTAAGGAACCAATGAAAATGAAGCTTATGAGTGATTAACAAAGGAATATCATGTCAGACAATGGTATGGCAAACAAAGCAACCTTGATGCCAGATGAACAAAATGCAAAGGCTTAGTGAAGGTGTTACATAGGGAGCTAAATGTGTCTGCACTTAGGTTTTGATGTAAATGATAATAAGTGTTAGAAGGTAAAACATCCATCTAAAGATTAAATTCCTCATTCAATCTTAATAAGGAAAATGTTTTGACTGTAAGCTGCTCGACTTTTCACTCGATCAAGGTCGAAAAAGAAACAGAGGTGGGCCTCCAAGTCTAAGTTACAAAGGTGGTCCACGCATTTAATATTTCTTGAAGAAAAAACTGCATGGGGGCATGGAAGAATAGAGGGAGGAAGAAAAGATCTAAACCTGAATTTGGATATAAACCCTAAAACAAGTAAAAAAAAAACAAATAAAACTTCGAAGAATACTTCAAGTTGACCCAGACCAAAAAATTTGATACAAGTAAGCCTAGACTTTTGACCAAACCAAACACTATGGGTTACATCAGACACTTCCACTACGGAGATCTCATCCGCAAGATCCAGCTGAGAGGTATTTATCCTCAATTCTCCATTGTTGTACCGCAAGGACATGGTGCTGGAGCCCAATGCGGGCCTTCCTAGAGAAGAATAGGTGATGGCGCAGGATCATCAATTGGAAAATATCAATAGCTAGATCTCCTTCGTACTTGGTCAGAACGGATGGAGAAATGGTACACAATCACGACCACAAGATTGACCTTCGGAAGGGCTGTGTTCATGGAATCATCCTCTTCATCGGTCAGACATTCATTGAAACAATATCGTCACCCCATGCAGGACGATTGGAGGATATTTTGTAGCATAGATTTTGTCTGTCGGAACGCTGGGTCCACCTCAACCATTGGTTCATCAATTGGTGAACCTTTAATCATTGGATCTCCCTACAATACATCTACTTCTTGACCATCTACAATTTTTGGTTCACCTTGTTTCTTCAAGCATGCCATGATCTCTCTGAACCATGCACCCAAAGGTGTGTTGACGTGATCATCACTCTCTTTGAACTCCTTAGTAATGCATTAAATCTCTGTTATGAAAGCTTCATGCAGCTTTTCAAGAAACTCCAGAGTTGCAGGAACATCTTGGAAACCCACTATAATACTAGTTTAAAGCAATTAAATTCTTCTCAAGAAGAATAGAGAAGAGAGCAAGGAGAGGGAAGAGGGAAAGTCGAATCCATAATAACGGCTCAAGTCCATCAGAAAAATGAGTTAAACGACAAAATAAGATGGGATGATATTTTCATCCAACATCATAAAAACTTAAACTATTGTACACCATCTCCTCAGTTATAAGACTCAATTTTGTACTCAAAAAGGAAATTGCAGATCTTTTATTGTCTACGTTTTATACATTTATTTTTCTTTTTCTTTTTTTGCCCAAAACATATCCCATCTATATGTCATGGTACGAGGGAGAGGGAGAGATCAAAAATCGATGTAAGTTGTTAAAGCCCTTTATCCTTCAAACATACAGTCCGTACGAACATAGACGACTTTATGTGAATCTTTCCCCTCTTTCACATGGTAGGTAAGAGGTGGAACGAAACTTATGAACTACTGCTTTGCCCGTCATTGGATACAAGCCCCCAATTGGACGAATACAATTTAGTCCAGTTATGTTTGATTTACATGGAGTTGGATGTGATTCACGTCTGGATGAAAATGTAATGTCATTTCATTCCTCGGCAGACCACAAGTATAAATCAGTCAGGCGGGCTATCATTTCCAACCTAAGATGGCTATTTCGAAAGATATCAAAGAACTATTAATTGTGATCTCATCAAATCTACTCCTAGTGGATACTAAAAATTAAGACTTATGTCACAGGCAGGGGCTTTCCCAGATGGTTGGCACCCCCCCTCTCAAAAAGGTCCTGGGTTCGAGTCTCAGTATGAAATCCGGTTTTAGATTGCCTTAGTACAGTAGGGGTAGGAGAGGTAGAATTGACAAAAAAAAAAGACACAAGTCCTATAAAATAGGATTTAGGTTTTAAAAAAAAATCCATCTAACGACATTTATTCAAACTTAAATTGAATTCTAAAAATTGGACCAAAGATATGAAAATTTTGGATCTTGAAAAACATCCTTTCCCCCTTACAACTCACTTACAAAGTAACCAAGTGGTCAAACTACTCATCCTCTAACATGAATACCGCCTTGATTATTTTGCATAAAAAAACTCCTCTAGTCCTCTTTAGAGTCTAAAAAGTAATAAACCCTATATAAAAAATAAAGTACAACTTGAAAAATAAAATACTTGACCCTACCATACCAACAATTAAGCCTAACCTCAGTCTGACCTAACCTAACCCTCATGGCTACATTAAATATTCCTTAAGTGAGATCCTTAGAATTGACTACACCTAGGAGATTTGATAAACACAATCTCAAGGGTGAAGATTGTGCTACCAGCTCAACCTAGGAGATCTGCAAGCTCAAACAATGCAAACAATTCATCTAGGTAGCATTCGGCTTTGATTCTAAAGACCCATAATTCAATTTTGGCTTCTGCAGGAATCAAATTCTCTGGATAGATTCTAGGTAGATTCCTAACACAGCGATTCGATATCAGTAATTTTTACTTTTCATGGTCATGGCTATAATAGGGAATGTTCTTTATAGTCCAGCCTATTAATAGGGTGTGTCAATTATGGTTCAAAGGTTCGTGAGAACCCAAACCAGTTCGATGAAGTGGTTTAGATCTCAGCCAATCAGGACCGTAAAACATCCACAACCTGACATATGCCCTGATTTGGATTCCAACTTGAGTGAATCTAGCTTGGTTTGGCTTGGCTCAACCACTGCCGAATTAGCCCGATTCAGCAAGACAGGTCCAAATTAGCACATATTGTTTGTTTTTTATTTAATTTTGGTGTGTGTACGTGGCATGAGGACTATTCGATAATTCATTCAGGCCCTTCGTGAGGTCATCAGAGATTTCAGTCTGATCGAAGTAGAAAGTAGAGGGAATTTCTTAAAGAGGAAGGTAAAAAGAAAAAAAAAAAAAGGTGAAAATGATGGAGACAAAGGAATTTATATTAGACAAGTCATATTGACTAGAAGAAAAGTTCAAACAACACGAAATGATGGCTTTGAAAATGATTAGAGGCCCAAAAGGCAAGAGAGGGGTGTAATGGAAATGAGGCACATGGGCAGATGCGAAAGTATTTCGGAGTGCACAAGGATAAACAGAGATATCGGCCTGATTCGGTTAATAGAAGTCAGTTTTGTTTTGTTCCAAAAGTGGGCAGATGAGCAAAATGTACAAGCACCAAAGGCGAAGAGAAGGAAATGGACACATAGGGAAGCCATACGAATTCAATACAGCCCTATTTGAAGAAATCATGGTAAAAAGGGCACCAAAATAAGTAGAAAAGTCAAAAATTATGGCAGAAGACATGTTTTATGGTCACCTAATAGTTTTTCTGAAACCAACTACTCTGACATCCTATCAACAATTGGCTTCAACTGTGAAAAGCCTAAAGGAAGTCTAACAAATACGTAAGGAGTGCCCTTACTGTGTGCCGACAATTATACCGTTGTGACATGGATGATACAACAATCATATCCTACAAGCCTTGGAAGGTAACAAAGCAAGCCGTGAAAGATATCCCTATGATTCTGCTCTAATACCATGCAAATTGAGGAGAAAATTGGATAGGTTTCTATCGTGCAATACAACTCCTAAAAGGACAATAGCCTTTAATGTGCACACTTATGCTGGACCATGTATGGACTTCTCATGAAGTATGTACTAACATGTGTACACTAGTATATAGAAATATAGGCATCACCAACACATCCAACAAACAACCTATAACCTTGGATACACCGATACTTCAAAACAGGTGCCGTACCCGTATCGGATACTTTCTGATACTCCGATACGGCCCGATACGGCGGGATACGTATCCGATACGGCTACAAAGTATCGGAAATTAAAAAAAAATCCGATACGGCGGGGATATGGGCCCGATACATCGGGGATACGGCCCGATATGCCGGAGATACGGCTCGATACGTCGGGGATACGGCCCGATACGCCGGGGATACGGCTCGATACGTCGGGGATACGGCCCGATACGTTGGGGATATGTATTGGGTCTAAATATATAATATTATACATATATATTATATAGGGTAAATTACACATAGACCCCCTGTATTATGACCGATCACTTACACCCCCTATAGTTTGAAAACCCAAAACAGAACCAAGAGGGGGTGCAAATGGTGTATTTTTCAAAATAAAGGGGGGGATTTGTAGGGTTTTAAACATAAGGGGGAGTAAGTGATAAGGCTCAAACCCATCTGGTGAATCACACTAATTGGATGCCACGTCAACTGGTGTAACAGACGGCTGTGATTTTTTTTAGGTTATAACTTAACCTCAGATCGCTCAGACTGAGATCCCGTGGCCGACCTTGTTGGAGAGCGAGAGAGGGGGAGCGAACAGGCGGCGACCACACCGACCAGGCGACGACCACACCGACCAGGCGACAACGGCGAGGCGGCGACCACATCGACCAGGCGACAACGACGAGGCGGCGACCACATCGACCAGGCGACGACGACCAGTGCTCAGGGTTTTTTTTTTCTTCTCCTCTTATCCTTCTTTTCTTCTTTTTTTTTGCTGGACGGACTGAGTTTCGCTCGGATTGTTAGGGTTTCGGCCGCCGAACCTTGCCGATTTCGGCCGAAACCCACCTTTTCGGTCTTCTGCTGGACGAATTGAAGGGCAAAGTTGCTTTTCTGGGTTTTTTTTTCAAATCACATTATTGAAGGCATGATCGAATTTTTTTTTTTTAAATCCAAAGCCTCGAGTGAGTTTTGCTCGGATTGTTAGGGTTTCGGCCGTCGAAACCTTGCCGGTTTCGGCCGAAACCCTAACAATTGGGCTGAAACCCACCTTGTCGGTCTTCTGTTGGACGGACTGAAGGTACAGTTACTTTTTTTGTTTTTTTTTTCAAATCACATGATTGAAAGCATGATCGAAAGGTTTTTTTAAAATCCAAAGCCTCGAGTGAGATTCGCTCGGATTGTTAGAGTTTCAACCGCCGAAACCTTGACGGTTTCGGTCGAAACCCTAACAATCTGGCTGAAATCCACATTGCTGTTCTTCTGCTGGACGAATTGAAGGTACAATTGTTTTCAAACTATTTACTATTCATATTCTAGCACAAAAATTATTATATTTAATTATTATTATATATATATATATTAAATTACAAACGTATCTCCGTCATACCGCGTATCCTAGTTTTTTAAAAATCCATGTATCCCCATATCCGTATCCTTGTATCCGTATCCCCGTATTCGTATCGGTGCTTCCTAGCCTATAACCTGTTATTATACTTTCATCAGGAGACCATTTAACCACATATATTTAGTAGTTCCTCAAATATGACCTTTCACTTTCTAGGAGTAACAGTTAACATATGTTATTGCAGCTCTGTAAGAACTTCTTGATGAGGACTATCCGTTAGTACATCTTTGTATGAACTTCTGGACAAGGACTGCCTAAGTCATAAGCACTAGGCTTTGAGCATTTTAAGAGGTTATATTAATTTCAAATGTTGAATGCAACTTGTTTGGAGGCGTTATCTAATAAATGTCCCTGGGGATTTGCTCCATTTTTTTATGGAACTATAGAATTGGTATCCTTAAGAAACAATCATCTTACTCCAATCCCACTGATATATTGCGGATGACCTTAAAAAACACAGGACGAACAAAATGGTGATAGTTGAAGGACATAGCCAACACAATAGTATTTGTCAAATTCTCTACTATACACGAAAAAATTGTCGATTATTAAGAAAATTAAACAAGATTTTCAAAGGAAGTCTAGCAGAGAAGTGTAACAAATTATTACGTACCCGAGCATTAAATGAAAAACGGAGAGTTTGGGCTTCCACTCCAGAGAAAACTCTTACATCCATGCCAAGACTGTCGACACCAATCAGACTTGCCCCCTACATGGAACAGAGAGACCAAGCTTTGGTATATTAGTAGCCGAGTGGCTTGACTTTACCTACTAGGAGATGAAACAAAACCACATACTAGAAGATGAAGTAAAACCACATAAATTACTTGCAAGATCTAAAGGAAACAGGCAAGAGATTCAGTGAAGGTTCATATGATAAGATGGGTACCTGGTCGTACAAATAAAAACCTTTTAACACTTGAGCATTTTGAAAGAGATGTCAAACCTACTTTATAGTAAAATCAGTATGCTCAAGTGATAGCTAAAGCACTACAACGCATTATGGTTGAATCAAACTAAATTAAGGAGTGAAATGAGTAATCCGGAAACATGTCAATTGTTAAATTGGGAGGAAGTAGAACCACCCAATACATGCATGCATAAATATATCAATATTGTAATGAGTGGATATTTAGATATAAAATGTTCTTCCATCTAGGACAAATCTCAGGTCAGCATGCACAACTGTAGGTAAGGACCCACAGAAGAAAAAATATATATTACAATAGTTCGTCAACCCTCTATCAAAAACATGACCAAGGCACTTTAGCAAGAGAGGGGGGACCTCCCTTGAAACTGTTAAGATGTATTCGTGTATATACATACACTTAGTGTATATATGACTCACATGTATTCACCTTATATGGGCTTTTTGGCCTAATGAGAGATGCATCACATTCTCTCCCCAAACCCTAGCTCTCCTTCTCTCTTTCTCTTCCTCTCTTCCTCTAGGGTTTGTCACATGGTATCAGAGCAAGGTTGATCGCCGTTGTCTCCTCGCTCCCTTGGCTCCTCGCTCCCGTGTCTCCAGATCTTCTCCTGATCAGATCTGCCCTGCTCCAGCTGCTCCCTGCTCCAGCTGCTCCAGCCGGTCGTCCCTGCTCCAGCTGATCCAGCCGGCCCTTTGCTCCCTGCTCCCTGCTCCTTTGCTCCAGCCGGCCCCTTTGCTCCCTGCTCCAGCTGAGAGATGAATCCCATCAAGCCGGCCCTTTGCTGATCTGCCATGTCCTTTGCTGATCTGATATGATCTGCCCTGCCTTGCTCCAGCTCCACCCTTAATCTGATCTGGCCCTGCGTGCTCCGCCCTTGATCTGATCAGCTCAAGACCTCTCCGAACCTCTCCGCATGGTCTCCTTGATCTGATCAGCTCAAGACCTCTCCGAACCTCTCCGCGTGGTCTCCTCGCTCTTCGGGGGGGGGGGGGGGGGGGGGGTGTCCTCGAGCTCTTGGAGTCTTCCCTCTCTCCGGACATGTCCTCGACTTCTTCGATGACGACTCCGCCGTCTCATCCGGTGACACCCTATGAGATTCCACGGGATTTCCTCTCACTCGCCACCGACTTCCTTCTCCAAGAGGCCCGATTGGCCGGCATGGTCAGCCACGGTGGAATCCACCCTTGAGGATCGCAATCTTCGAGGACACCTTGATGGCTCTTCCACGTTTTCTGCTTCTGATACAAAATACGGTCCCTGGCGCCTTCGCGATCAGCGCATCAAGGCCTACCTTGTTGCATCTGTGGATCGCTCTCTTCGCCGAGACATGGTTGGGCTTGCCACTTCCGCAGCGATTTGGGGTCATCTCACTGCTCGTTTTGTTGAGAAGAGTGGAGCACGTGAGTATCAGCTTCTCACACAGGCCCAGTCGGCACAGCAGGGAGAGTTGACGATCCAACAGTTTTATTGTCAGATGCGCTCCTATTGGCGTGATCTTCAGGATCTCGCTCTCGTTCCTGACCCGTCCCGTGCTGTCGAGTATCAGCTCTACCGGGAGCGCCTTCAGCTCTATCAGCTATTCGCTGCCCTAAGACCTGAGTTCAGTGCTCTAGCCGGTCAGCTTCTTCACCGGGACAGCCTTCCTCGTCTTGATGAGGCTGTAGCTGAACTGGTCGCTGAAGAGACTCGTTTGCGTACTTTGCCTCTAGGGCCTTACCTCTTCAGGGCGTACTTGCTGCTGCTCCGCCACCAGTCTCAGGCCCACCAGTGTCTTTTGTCTCAGCTACTGCCTCCCATGGTAGACCGTTTTGCACTCATTGTCAGACACCGGGTCACTTTGTGGACACTTGCTTCTCACTTCATCCAGAGAAGCGTCCTACCTACAGAGATCGAGATCGAGGACGAGCTCGAGGTCGTGGTCGCCCTGCTCCTACTGCTGCTGTTGCCTCCTCCGTCTCAGCTGGCGAGCTACAGTCTATTCGTGAGGAACTAGCTCAGCTTAGACTCTCTCAGCAGTCTGCCGCTACTCCTGGATCTTCCAGCGCCTTAGCCTTCTCTGCCTCTCCTGGTAGTCCCAGTGTTTGGATACTGGATTCAGGCGCCTCACACCACATGACTCCGGATGCCTCCCTGCTCACTGCTTGTCAGCCTGCGACGCACCTGCCACCGATCCACACTGCAGATGGTTCTCGCCTAGCCATATCACAGTCTGGATCCATTACTCCTGCCTCCGCCCCTGCTTGCCATCTCTCCTTATCCTCTGTGCTTCATGCTCCTACACTCCACATGCACCTCATTTCTGTTAGTGCTTTATGTGACTCTGGTTGCTCAGTGACATTTACCCCTTCCTCTTGTTCTGTGCAGGATCCGCGTACTGGCCGACCGATTGGAGCAGGTCGTAGAGCTGGCGGACTCTACCAGATGGAGTTTCTTCACTCTTTGGATCCGTCATCATCTGGGTTTTGTGGAGTTGTCTCTCCTAATGCCGACCTGTGGCATAGGAGATTAGGTCATGTGTCGGAACCGCGACTTAAGAGATTACTCCATTTTGGAGCTCTAGGTCGTGGTCCTTTTTCATCTTTATCTACTTGTACTGGCTGCAAGCTTGCAAAAGCTGATGTCCTTCCTTTTTCATCAAGCTCTGCTCTTTTTGACCTTGTTCACTCTGATATCTGGGGCCCCTCTCCTCTTCCCTCTATGACTGGGTATTTATATTATGTCTCGTTTGTGGATGATTACAGTCGTTACACGTGGGTCTACCTTCTTCGCCGTCGATCGGATCTCCTCCAAGTCTATAAGGACTTCATCTCCATGATTCACACGCAGTTTGGTCGGTGCATCAAGATCTTTCGATCTGATTGTGCCCTTGAGTATCTATCAACCGCTATGCGCAGCCTTATTCAGTCCCATGAGACTATTTTCCAGCACTTGTGTCCTCACATCCATAAGCAGAATGGTGTTTATGAGCGCAAGTATCGCCATATTCTTGCGACTACTCGTGCTCTCCTTCTTTCTGGTTCTGTTCCTCGGCGCTTCTGGGCTGAGGCTCTCCTCACCTCAGTCCAGCTCATTAACATCACTCCTTCGTCAGTTCTTCCGGACGACTTATCTCCTAATGAGCGTCTCCTCTCTACCACTCCTGACTACAGCCCCCTTCGCATTTTTGGGTGCACCTGCTTTGTCCTTCCTCTCCATGAGCGCACAAAGCTGTCTGCTCAGGCAGCTAAGTGCATCCTTCTTGGGATCAGCACTGAGCATAAGGGATATCGCTGCTATGATCCTGTTACTCGTCGCTTGCGTATCTCTCGACACGTTTCCTTTATCGAGGATACGCCCTACTACTCTCCTGAAGCTCAGGATCTCACCTTTCTCGAGGTTTCTTCTCCTCCATCATCGACACCTATGCCTCCCTCGTCGGCCTCTCTAGTTCCCCCGGCTCCGTCGGCTCTTTCCCCACCACCAGCTCCCACGGCACCACTGGCTCCTTTGCCAGTTGTTTCTCCAACGTCTCCAGGGGACTCCTCCGAGGCTTCCTCCTCTATGCCCGTGCCTCTCTCTCCTCCCCGGGTTGTCTCTCCATTTCCTCAGGTTTACTCTCGCCGGCCTATCCCTGTGTCTCCGTGTCCTTCCTTCTCAGCGGATGCCGGCTCCTCTGCTGTTGAGGTTACCCCTAGTTTTTCGCCTCCTGTGCCTGCTCCGTCCTTGCCAGTCGTGGATCCAGGCTCGCCTCGCTACCCTCAGCGCCAGCATCATCCGCCTGACCGTTTTAGCCACGACACTGGGCCTCCTGATCGTTTTGGTTTTGCCTCTGTCTGCAGTTACTCGCCTTAGTTTACTGCCTTTCTTACTGCTGTGCACGCAGATTAGGAGCCCCGATCCTACTCTGAGGCAGTTCAGTTTCCTCAGTGGCGTCAGGCTATGGATGAGGAGTTTCAGGCCTTTCAGCAGACTCAAACTTGGGATGTTGTCCCTCTGCCCTTTGGTGTTGAGCCTGTCAGCTGTAAGTGGATTTATAAGGTCAAGCACCGCCCTGATGGATCCATTGAGCGTCACAAGGCTCGGGTGGTGGCTCGTGGCTTTACTCAAGAGTATGGTGTTGACTACGATGAGACCTTTGCTCCGGTGGCTCAGATGACCACCGTTCGCACTCTTCTGGCAATTGCAGTTGTTCGTCGCTGGACTCTTCATCAGATGGACGTGAAAAATGCCTTTCTTCACGGTGACCTGTCTGAGACTGTCTACATGGATCCTCCTCCTGGTCTCCGTGTTCCTTCTCAGCACGTGTGTCGTCATCGTCGGGCCATTTATGGGCTCAAGCAAGCTCCTCGAGCCTGGTTTGAGCGGTTCCGTCGTGCTGTCAGGGAACTTGGTTATTCAGAGAGCAGTCAGGACCACTCTCTGTTTGTCAGGTCGTCCCCGCAGGGCCGGACGATTCTACTGTTATACGTGGACGACATGATCATCACTGGAGATGAGTCTGCTACGATTGCTAGTCTTCAGCAGCACTTGAGGAACCAATTTCAGATGAAGGATTTGGGTACGCTTCGCTACTTTCTTGGTTTTGAGGTAGCATACAGTGCAGATGGCATTCTGCTCTCTCAGCAGAAGTACCTTTCAGACATCCTTAGTCGTGATGCCCTCACAGACAACCGCACAGTAGACCCCCCTCTTGAGCTTCACTCGAAGCTACATCCTACAGATGGAGTTCCTCTTTCAAATCCCACTCGGTACAGGCAGATTGTGGGACAGCTCGTCTATCTCTGCATTACTCGACCTGACATTGCTCACGCTGTCAGCATTGTCAGTCAGTTTGTTGCAGCTCCACACTCAGTTCATTACGGTGCTCTTCTTCGGATCCTCCGGTACCTCAGAGGGACAGTTACTCGCTCTTTGTTTCTGTCGTCGTCCTCCTCTCTCAGACTTCGAGCCTACTCAGATGCAGACTGGGCTGGAGATCCGACTACACGCCGCTCCACCACTGGTTACTGTTTGTTTTTCGGCGACTCTTTGATATCCTGGCGCAGCAAGAAGCAGAAAGTGGTGTCTCTCTCTAGCACTGAGGCTGAGTACAGAGCCATGGCCTCCACGACTAAGGAGATAGTTCACCTTCGACGTCTCCTCAGTGATCTCGGTGTTGCTTTCTCCGAGCCTATTCCACTTCACTGTGATAACCGGAGTGCTATTCAGACTGCTAGCAACCCGGTTTTTCATGAAAGGACAAAGCACATCGAGATTGACTGTCACTTCGTCCGACAGGAGTATGAGGCCATGACAATCTCTCTACCTTTCATTCCCTCAGCAGAGCAGATAGCAGACTTCTTCACGAAGTCACATCCTACACCACGTTTTCGGTCTTTGATTGCCAAACTCTTGGTGCATGATTCACCCTGAGTTTGAGGGGGGGTGTTAAGATGTATTCGTGTATATACATACACTTAGTGTATATATGACTCACATGTATTCACCTTATATTGGCTTTTTGGCCTAATGAGAGATGCATCCCATTCTCTCCCCAAACCCTAGCTCTCCTCTCTTTCTCTTCCTCTCTTCCTCTAGGGTTTGTCACAGAAACCTAGAAGGCTAGTTGGCGAGTAGGGAGACCTACCTTATTGAAGCAGAGAATTTCATACAAATCCAAAAAATTCGACATTAAATGAGCAAACATAGTAACATACCTCAACATTAAGGCCCTTTCTCTTTCGGCAGAGAGCTTTAAGAGCAATACTGCATTGCATCCCCGCTTCACTAAGGCGTTCAATAATTGTAGAAGCAGAATGTGCAAGAATATCAGGTTCAGCATCTTGGAAATCTTGCAAACTAATCACGGACTGCACCAGTTACGAAAATGGGTTAAAAATATATTTTACTCCTTGAATTTTAGAGGTAAAGCACTCATAAAATCTCTTAAACTTTTCAAAGATATTTGGGGTTCTAAAAACTATGGCACAAAATGTTGCATAATCACATTTGCACATGGCATACTATGAAAACTTGATACAGAAGGTAGGCTATACATATCTGATTGATGAAGAAACCGAAAGAATAGCTACTATTTGTTTGGAATTTGATTGCTTAATATTTAACAACAATGATTATAAATTGCTTGCCTGGTTACCATATACAGAACACAGCTCCATTGTCATAATCTCAAATTTGTAGAGTGTTGAAAATGTGCTACCTCTGTTGCCTTTGGTATTAAAGCTCGTTGCTTCACCATCTAGACATTACACAAATATCTTGTGTCTTAAGCAAAAAGAAAATCCGAAGGAATAAAGGGAGATTATTGAGGCGTTGAATCACCAATTAAGTCATAAGATCCAGCCACTTGTTCCTCTTCTTTTTCAGATTCATCTGCATGTCCCAACAAAACTTCAGCAATAGTAGAAATTAAATACAGGTTCTCTTGACTTAAAAAATTGACTTCATGAGCAGCCTTGATGATGAATCATGGAATACCTCTCCAATCTGACATGTAGCCATCATCATCTTCATGGTGGAATAACCTCCTTAAATAAGATTCTTCATCTGTGAAAGCAGGCCTAAGGCATCCCACAATCAAAAGGGCATTTGATGGGCAGTCCAGCTTTTTCCCATACTTGGTAAGAACCGCCTATAAGTATTAAACAAAAAAAGAAACTTGTATCATAACACATTCATAGCAACTAGGGTTTAATTACATGGAACATTATGCTCATCGATTTATTGAATCTCAATTTGGCAGCGATATTCATAAAACTAATTTTCAAAGTTAGATGAGTTCTAGTTTCATCATGTTTATCTTCCAAAGAAAATGGATAAGAAACATTGACAAAACAAAAAAATATGGCTATGGTTAATTCAACATAAAACAATCCACTAGCTCGCATTCTAAGAGCATCTCCAATCGTTGCCTATGCCATTTTGGCATTTTCTCATATATGGCTCTCCATGTGGGCAAAGTGCTCCAATCGTTTAGAGAGCCATATATGGTAAAATGGCACTCCAACGATTGGAGAGCATTTTCTTCAAACATAGTTTTTATGATTAAAGAGAAGTGGCAAGTTTCGTAAATAAAAAAATCAGCATGCTTATTTTATTTGCCTCAAAAGCTGAAAGATTCTATTATAACATGTGAACAATTGAATGGTAAAACAAGCAATCCATTGTAGCATTTTCGGCCAGATTTGAAGTTTTGGCTCACGGTTGGAATGCATTGAATGCCAAATATGCCATTTTGCCCAACGGTTGGAGATGCTCTAATAGGCCTCCATAGCTAGTTCAGAATATTATGTATTTCAGTCAAATAATTCAGCTAGATGTACATAGTGGAGATTATGATGCTGATATAAGAACTAGAAAGAACAACAAAAAATGGGAAAGCGGAGACGCAGTCGAGGATATAAATGATGTTGGAATGATTGAGGTTACTAGACATGTTGCAGTAAGCCTGCGACATTCTCATAAAAAACAAACGTCTAAAAAATGTCACAGGTTTTGAGTAGAGAGTGACCTAAATGAAGTGATGAGATAAGATATGAAAAATGTATGCTTCTACTGATGGGAGATGGCTGGTATGAAAAACAATGATTGATGAGATTTGCAAAATCAACCTTGAAAAGCAAGGAAAAGGGCTCTTAAGTATGGGTAGAAAGCTTTGACGGTAAACAAGAATTTTGATCAAGTACTTAATTAGTTCCAGAAGGGCATACTTAGCACCCTCCAAGTGATGCTGCCAAATAAATAAGAGAAAGCAAGATGTTGGAGACCATCATCTAATGTATTTTTGGTTAATGGTTTACTAAAAACAAACAGGATGGCTAGATAAGGATGTGGTAATTACTATTTATGGGGGTTAACTTTACCAACAGTTGTTGAAGATAGAATACCTTACTGTATTGTAGCTTCTTATAGGGGTTCAGGTCCCATTCAAGAGTATACAAGTATTTACCAAGGAGTTAAAGTATAGCATTGAGTGTCTTGCTTGTGCCATGAGAGACCAGAACAATATGCATACTATAATGTACCATACGGACATTCAGAATACACGAACACGAAAAGATAAGACATAAGAGACACTTTTGAAGATGTGCTATTGGCATACCACAAAATGTTATAAAAGCCTTTTTATTTCTAGCTTTTTCTAATACATCTAGCCACCTTAATTGTTTTCTAGTGGGATGTGAACAGAACAATCAAACAAAATTTTGACTCTTCCATTTAGCATCTTATGCCAAGTTAAACACATGTTGTTCCTCAGGAACAAAACCTAAACGTATTAAAATATTAAAAAAGCTAGGGCAAATTACAAAAACCTCCCCTGAACTATTCACCTAATTCCACAATGGTCCTTCAACTATTTTTTGAACTTGACCCCCCTGAACTATGCTCCGTCTGTAAGTTCGCCCCCTCCATAACCTTGCGGACATCAAAATTAAAATTTATCCCCAAAATACCCTTCTTAATGTGACAGTTTTGTAAAGGCTACTTATGCTGACTAGGACAAGGGTGTTTTTGGTATAATATTAAGTTTGCCGGTTAAAAGTTGACGGAAGGATTTAACATCCAGACTGAGCATAGTTCAAAGGGTCAAGTTGTTCAAAAAATACTTGAGGGACCAATGAACTATATAAACATTAGTATATGTACCCTTTACAAATGTAGCCCAATCAATTAGTGTTGGGGAATTAGGTCATTTCAATGAAAACAAATTGTCAACCAGCAGGAAATGTATGTGATTGCTCACTATGAACAGGAGTGAACAAAAACTGATTTATTTTTTTTCACAGAAAAAAAAAATGGAGAAAAAAAAACTGAATATTAGGTGCAGATTCTTTTTAGAAACCAAACAATAAGAATATCACTTTTTTGTGATTCAATTTTATGTATGAACAAATCAAAATAGGTGTATATACTATATACTGATCAACAATCACAATTTACTTCTAAAATTTGGACAGCAGGTAAATAGTTGAAAAAAGGTGATCAAGCAAGGCCCTACTTAAAGTGTTAAGGATTCACAGTTCAATCCCAGATTAGATAAGCAATAAAGATCAACATCAATCCCAGATAATATCAGCAGAGTTGATCTCAAGCAGAACAACGTCAGGAGATAAACATGAATAAGTACCATAGTTCAAATCTGGATATGTATATATTGACCATAACAGAACTGAATATGGATTGATATATGTAATTGGTAGCTGCTACATAAGTACGCCATTTAATATATTGAGCGGCAAAAGGCTTTCTTCAATTATTACCTTTGTCAAACACTTTGCAAAATATAAAGGATGTATCTGACGCAAGGTATCTGGCATCCCCCATTTTATAAGAGTATCCGTTACTTCTGTTTCAGAAATCTGTAATAGTTCCATATGCAAGTGAGCCAAGAGCATAAAAACTCAGGGCTGGAAACAGAATAACCGAGGTACTAGTGTTGATCGTTCATTTCCACTGACTAAAGAAAAACTATCCAATTATAACAGTGACGAACCTCGTCATAACCATCATCAGACAATAAATTAATTATACCATCACTGTCCAAATTGGCACTGAAATTACCAGGTATTATGCTGTTTTCCCCCATCCCAATCAGAACTTTCTGGAAGAAAATAGCCAAATCAGCAAGTGTTCTGGTACTTACACTCCCTAGTAATGATAAACACAAAGTTTGAATCATATAGAACAAGCTTTCTCACCACTGGATTGCTTGTGCTACGATCTCGCAAGATGTTCTCATCATCGAAAAATTCAAAAAATATATCTGAAAGATTAAGAAAGGCGATTAGGTGCATAACACAGACATTAAGAATGCATCATAAGAATATACACACGAAATTGCACCTCCATAGTCATCAATAACATACTGAAACTCAGCCCATGAGGCATGTCCATGAGGTTCATAGTGCACCCTTCCAGGAAATACAAGCAACGCCTTGCTATTGGCCTAAAAAATATGCAAAAGAGATCTTAGACCTCGGAATGAATTCTAATCTCAGTTTCAAACAGGTAGGGCGTTTCATCTTATGGCCTAAAAAATATGCAGGAGTATTCTTAATCAAGGGAAGGATTTCTAATGACTCATTCTTTTATACAAATGGGATGTTACATATTACGAGAGAACAAAAGTGCTACAGATATGCAATTTCAACATATGGTACAATAGCAGAAGCCCACTAATACCAAAAGGTACAATATGAAAGATCGATCCAACAAGCATATGAGCACAATTGTGCATGTTTTTCTCTCGATGCACACCAACTAGAAGTTACAACTTACTTAAGATATTATCACAGATATCATGTTACATCTCATTCAGATGTATGAATCAAAACTGTATATTCACCTCGGCAGTTGTTCTAGCTATTTCAGCATCTGTAAGCAGTATGTCCTTATTCTTTTCACGGTCCTTTATTTCTTCAAGTGGATGGTAACCGTGGTTCCTCGCATACTTGGATGAATCAGGTACTGAGTCAGAGTAATCTGCAGCAACCCGAACTTTTAATAGGCCCATGTCCTGTCCTGTGGACCAATACGATTGCAAGGTTCCAAAGAGAGGGCTCCTGCATCTAAAGCTAAAAAATGAATAATTTTAGTTCAATTGTAGTAAAGCAAACAAAGATCATCATGGAAAGCGAATAGAACAGGTAATATTTTCAGAAGATGTAATGCAGTTGGAGGTAAAAAAAGACCAACAACATATTAGTCAAATCAAAGCATGTCATCCTAATCTGGAAGTTAGCAAGAACTTCTATAACGATTCAGTTTCCCGGAACTTCATCGACATTTCTTCGTCTACTAATTTTGTTGTTTAGATTTGACATTTTATCAAAATTTGACAGATACACCTCACAAAAAAAAAATCAACTTTGTATTTCATAATTCCTTAAAAGGTACTTGCAAGAATCATGCTGCACTTCTGCCACTGATATCAGTCAGTGATATTTATGGTTTTACTCTACAGAAAGTGACCTCGAATTAGGAAGTAGTATATCATATACATACTACAAATAAAAACCCCTAGGAACAACAAGATGGTATAGGCTACTGAAGCACAACTCTTCAAGAAGGCTTCACAAAGATTAAGCAAATCCCCATCCCCCCCCCCCCCGGCGCGCGCGCGCGCGGAGACCCACCACCACAAAAAGAACCAAAAAAAAAACAGAACTTCAAAAATTTTGCTCTCTCGAGAAATTTTGAAAGCTGACATTTTTTTTTCTTTTCAAAACCTTAAGTGGACCCCGAAATTCTTCATACTAAAAGTTTGGCACCCCCCGGGGCCAACAGTCCCAATGTATAGCATTTGGCAAGATTACCAATCAAAGATAAGAGAGGAAAGGATAAAGGAAGGGGAGAGAGAGGGAAAGAGGCAACACTAATAAAAAAGCAAGAGGCTCACCAAATAAACACAACAGCAAGAGAAACAGTACTTAAACACACTGAGAGCAACAACAATCGAGATCCCTATACAGACCTACTATAAAAATCCCTACTCTTCCACCACCTTTGCTATCAGTCCTTACCTCTATCAAATATTATCTAATAGTTAAATTTCAAGCCACTTGGAATAGGATTCAGAATTCTTGTTCACCATCTATTTCCATCAAACGCATAATTTGTTGTTGATCCATGCCTCCTTCTGCACCATCTCTAACCACATAATCTAAGGCCTACCCCTCCAATTGCCCCTTCCACCTGAACCTATGGCGCTCTCCTCACTGTGTCTCTCCTGATTTTTCGTCGCACACGTCCAAACCAAAAAACATATTTCATAATCTGCAATACAGTTAGAAGCAAAAGGCAGTTACATGAATCGCTTACCGCCAACCCAATCAAATGAAACACATTGGACGCCAAACGCAACACCATTGATTGCCGATTTGGATAAAGAAATGTAGCCTTACGGCATTCCATAACAGCAATCGGTCAAAATGCAAGGAGGCTCGTCTCGATTACAAACTACCAGAAGCCCATTTTTCTCAATTTATCGGTACCATTTCCTTTAGCATGATTTTAGACAAGAACTGAAACAAACAAATCATATCAAACTCACTCTGTGATTCCAAATTGCTTCGTCCTTTAACAACATAATATCAGTACAATGTATGATAATGACAATACAGCGGCATACCTTAAGCCAGGGTAATCAGAAGCTCTTCTACCGTCAAAGGAAGGCTTAATCCAGCTCGCAGCTGTCCCGGACGACATCGAACAACAAGAAGACCCTTCTCTGTCGCAAAGCTGACACTGCAACGACCCTGTAGACCAGATTCAATGAGAAAATGATCAGCAAACCCTAATTTGGAAAAGGAAACATATGGGCCAAAGAATCAAAAGGCTAGGGTGAAAATTAAGTGATACCCATTAATTTTTTTTAACATATTTGGAACATTACATCAGGGTTTTTTAAAAAAAAGGTATAGATCCCACAGTAAGTTTTTTTTGGCAGAATCCCCTCGAGAAAACCCATCAATGATTCAATTGGGCTTCTTCTTTATCATCTGCTCTCACTCTTCCCCATCTCTGTTCTGTTTTTTTTTTTGAGAGAGAGATATTTCTGTTCTGCCCTTTGAATGGATTGATCGGAACCGAAGATGATCCAATGTGATGTCTAGATCGTTAAAATCTAACAAATGGGTATCTCGTAATTTGTTTCTCCTCTGTATCTGAGAGGGTTTTTTTTGTTTTGGAGAGGTCACCCCCCCCCCCCCCCCCCCCCCAACCCCTCTCCTCTGTTCTTCAGATTCTGGTTTTCTACGCGAAGAAGAAGGCATCGGGTATTTACCGAGGTAATCGAGGACGATCGCCATGAGAGGACAGAGGGATCAGCCGGTTCTCTGGCGCTGCTGCTGCTCTCGATCTCCCTAACTCTATCTCGGTTGAGAAAAAAACACGAAGCAACTCGGCCTTTCACAGTACCGATCATTACTTGATATTAACAATTAGTTACATAAATACCCACATATGACCATAGATTTCTGAAAAGGGCCTCTTTTGTATTGTTCCACAGTGTACTTTCATTTGGGAGGGGGGGGGTTTGGAAACTTCTGAAATGCTTTTAAGCTCCGGTCCAAACAAATGCTTTTAAGGACGAAATTGTCCTTCATAGTAATGTCGCCGCCGTCGCCGGAGCTGCTCACTGCCATCGAACCACCGAACGTTGCCATTATCAAATTGAACCACCGAACGCGATCGTCGCCGCCGGAGCTCCTCACTACCATCGAACACCACCGTTGCCGCCGCCGGAACTGCTCGCCACCGCCATCGAACAGAACCAAACATAACCAAAACCTTAAGATCTACAGGCCATGGAATAAACCCTAGATTTAGGAACCTCAACCGAACCATTGCTCGCCGTCGTCGCCGGAGCTGCTCGCCGTTGTCGTCGCTGCCTCTACTTCTCGTCTCTGTGAGAGAGATGGGAGAAGAGAGCCTGGGGTAATTTTGGGTTTATGACAAAAATCAAGGAGCTTAGGCTAACCGAAACTTTTGCCTGTCCTATAGCTACCAAACATCTCTTGCTGGGGGCCTTAGCCACATTACCCTACGTAGAAGCAACCCATTTTATCTGTGTCAAAAAATTGTAGTTCCCTTTTTCCTCCGTCCTTCACCTCTTTCATCGCTATTGCCGGCCCATGCATGCAGCTGCCTGTCTCGCCTTCCTCGTCCTTTGGCCTCCTCCTCCTCATATGTTCCTTCCTCTTTCATAAGTCTATATTCATCTTATTCGGCCATTGTGGCCGAGTTTTCCTACCGACCATTCAAGTCATTGGAGGATGAGTGTTTCTACAAACCATCGGTCATTGGATGCTGAGCAATCGGCTATGGGCGAGTGCCAGTACAATGCACACGGTCTCCTCATAACAAATGATTTTGGGCTGGGCACTCGGGTTACAGACTTCGAACCGTGGTCTTTTTGGTACAATATCACTTACGGGCACGCTCTAACCCGGACTTGTATGTCCTCTTCAAAAACAATAAAAAATTAAAAAAAAATTGGGGTTAGGTTCCAGGGCTTTGAGCTGGGATATAGGTTGCCCATACCTGACCCATAATATGTTTGGGCATGAATCTTTGAGCCCATCCCAAAGCCCAAGTTAACTCCGCTCACATTGGGGCCAGACCGATAGGCCTAGTAGGACCAGGTCCCATTTATGGTTCTAAATATATTAAGCATTTTCTAGGCTTACAAAGGTAGGACCTAATATAAATTTTGAAACTTTAATGGGACATATGTGAAAACCAAGTACACAAGAGGAGGAGGAGGTCTGAGCCATTTCAACTGGAGGTCACCGATACCTTTACGGGCTTGATGTCTTTCCTTGGCTGCCTGTCAGTGGTTACAAGTTACAACCGACATCTTTTGCGGGCTCAGCCTCTAAAGCCCACCAGACGCCTCGGAGACGGAATGGAGTAAGACAGTCTTAAAAAAAAGCTGGATTAAAGTCAAATAGGCCCCTACACTTGGGGGTGTAACTCTAAATATCCCTTGATTTGATGCGAACGACAATTTAGGCTACAGAAGTTGGGTGCCAATGCAAATAGAAGCCCTTAACTTAGTTGCCTTGAACCACGGTATCATTGTGGTCTAGGTCCGGCCATTGACATCTGTTATTTTCGTCTCTTTGGATGATTCTGGATTGTTGAGATCTACATGCCACCGAGAGGACCCAAGGGGACTCCAATCATAAGAGCCGAATGATCAAAAGGGTGGGGACATGTGTCAACGGCTGCATCCCGAACCACAGTGATTCAGTGATCCGGGGCAACTATTTTAAACCATTCGAATCCAAATAGGTGCTATGCTTGATATGATGGGTGCAAGTAGAATTATTTTATTTGCATAAATTATATTTTTTAAAATTACACTTTGTCCTCCAGGTTCATCCAAAATTACTCAATCCCTTCAACTTTTTCTTTCTGTAAAATACATATAAAGTTCACCTCTTTCTAGTTTCGCCCGAAATCACTTAAGGGGGCGGCTATATACAACACAATTTTTTAAAAAAAACAGGTCGCGATCGAAGGCAACTATGTAAGTTATTATCTTTTACTAGCGGTAGATAGCGACTAAAGGCAACGTACCTTCGACTCTCTGTTAGCAGCACACTTTCTTCCCCTTCCCTTTCTCCCATGCTCGTCGGAGTCGTTGATCTTGTGTAGACCATTTGCTTCTCCTTCACTACCTTCTCCTCCCCCTTCCTCCCTCTTTCTCTTCCTCCTCTCTCTCTCCCCCTCCTCTTCCTTCTACACTTGGCCATTTCAAGCTAAGTGCTTCTACAACCCATTCGTCCTGAGGTGGCCGAGTGCATTGTAGTGGTACTCTCCCACCATCAATCACTTGGCCTCCAATAATTGAAAGATTTGTAGGAATTCACCCTCTAATGACTGAATCGTTAGTAGGAGAACTTGGTCTACAATGGTTGAATGAGATGCAGAGAGACGTATAGAGGAGGAGGAGGAAGTAAAGGAGTAGAAGGAGGAGGAGGGAGGAGGGTCGAGGAGAGTAAGACAGGGCGAGTGGCGACAAGCACGGGCCGACAATGGTGGTAGGAGAGGGGGGGATCACTTAATATATAGCCGGAACCATCACTTGAACCCTTTCGTTGCACCAACGGGCTCTTGG
Organism: Chamaelirium japonicum; assembly: GCA_947650365.1. NCBI lineage: Eukaryota > Viridiplantae > Streptophyta > Magnoliopsida > Liliales > Melanthiaceae > Chamaelirium > Chamaelirium japonicum. Next base: position 16,093,476 of record OX393553.1, on the reverse strand, counting down.
CCTGGTACTTCCTCTTTCCCAATTTTGGAGAGGTTCCTTATTCGACTCCCGACATGGACACCATGGAGCAAACTTTTCCTCAAGGCCATGTGCCTTGTTTGTGCGTGCGAATCCTGGCCATTAATGTCATATTCTCATGATTATGGAACTAATAAGAGGTTTTTCCCAAAATGACCCCCGATTCTCACGAATTGCTGGGAATGGACCAAGTTACCTTTTGCATTACTTTTCTGACCACTTTTTTTGTTTTGAACTAAAGTACCCCCGAGACTTATAAATGGCTCCATTCTCAATTTCAAAGGGACTTGACTCCACTCCACTGATGATCTGTCTCCCCTTTCGATTGCTGACGCTTTGGGGAGAGACACGTGGTGCATCCCGTTTCAATGGCCACGATTGGGCTATGGGATGAATCCTAGGGGAATGCCAGTACCATAGCCGACTGCAGTCCACCACTGGTCGTCGTCGCCTAACCATCATCGTAGACCATCGGCAGGCACTTCCTACGACAACACCACCCCATCGACCACCACCTATCGACGGCGGTGGCGGCCACCACTCACACCGACCACCCGTTGCCAGCCACTGCTGCCCCGTTGACCACCACCCTCAGTGGCCGATAGGGCAGCGAGAGTAGTGGCCAGCGGCGATAGCGGTAGGTGGTGGCCGTTGGGATGTCGGTCATGCCGAGCTTGCCTCTGGCTCTCATTTTCATCTCTCATTTCACTATGGCGCGCTGTAGAATATGTCGATGCATCAGTGAAATGCTTTGGTGCACATGGGTCGGCACATCAATGAAATACGCCAAAGCATTTCACTGATGTGCCTATGCGCCGGTGCATTTCATTGATGCGCCGGCGCATCATGTGCGCCGATGCATTTCACTGATGCGTCGGTGCATTATGTGCACCGGTGTATTTCAATGGCTATGATTGGGCCATGAGATGAACCCTATGGGGATGCCACCACCACCTGCCGTTGTTGCCGAACTTACCTCCAAATCTTATTTCTTCCCTCTTGTTTACTATATTTGCATTACATTCATCCAATCTTCCATTAAAATCTATTGGTGGTATTGACTTCATTTTATGCTTAACTCTGGATCGTCTCACAGAGGATCACTCGAGGATCGCAACACCTCCAGAATCGCTAAATTCTGATAAAAAACGAATTGAAGAAGGTATGTCGTGTCGAACTTACTTCCTGCTTTTATTTTCGTCTCTCATTCCTTCACTCTTGTTCATTATTTTTACATTACATCTATTCAATCTTTCATTAACTTCTATAAGTGGTATTGACTTTATATTATCCTCACCTCTGGATGGTTTGTAGAGGATCACCCGAGGATCGCAACGCCTCTGAAATTGCTGAATTCTAAGAAGAAACGAAGAAGGTATACCATGTCGAACTTATCTCCGGCTCTCATTTTTACCTTTCATTTTACTTTATTGCCGCTGTGGGGGGTTCTGAATCGAACCGGACGGTTCGGGTGGCGAGCACAATCCAACAAGCCAAAATAAAAACAAACCGAGAATTACGTGGAAAACCCCTTCGCAACGTCGAAGGGGAAAAAACCACGGGCGGGGCGAGAATGCACTAGAACTATCTTTCGGTTACAATCTCTCACCTAAACCCCAATTACATTCCCTGAGGACCGGTCTCCCAAACTACCGACCTCTGTAATTTCACTCTGTCTACCGACCGCTGCGGACAGCGTCTGTCTGCAGGTCGCTTGCAAACAGTGTCTGGCTGCTGACCGACCGACCTCCGCAGACAGACTCTGGGTGCAGACCGACCGACCTCCACAGACAGCTTCTGGGTGCAGACCGACCGACCTCCGCAGACAGCTTCTGGGTGCAGACCGACCGACCTCCGAAGCTCCACGAATTCCGGGACGAAACGGGCAGCGTCTCCTCCAGAAATCTTCCTCCTTTCGCTGTAGGGGTGGGTCCCCTTTTATAGTGGCGGGGTGACGGTTACACTCCGCGAAAATCGAGCGAGTGACGTGTCCCCGCAATGAGCTCAACCGCCGCGATGACGTGGCGCGCGGTTGACACCTGGTCACGTTGGCCCGGAAATGCGGAGCGTTGTCAGCACTACGGGCCGTGTCTGACTGCTACTTCACTCCTCATTTCGTTGCTCATCCCATCGAGGAGGGGGGGGGGGTGCTTCCTTGGTGACCAGCCGACCGACCCCTTCATGGGGGGGGGGTGTGTTGCCTCCCCCTTGTAATAACCGGCCGACCTCCTCATGGGGGGGGGTGTGCTGCCTCCCCCTTGTAACAACCGACCGGCCCCCCTTTGTGTACCAACCGACCGGCCTCCTCATGGGGGGGGTGTGCTGCCTCCCCCTTGTAACAACCGACCGGCCCCCCTTTGTGTACCAACCGACCGGCCTCCTCATGGGGGGGGGTGTGCTGCCTCCCCCTTGTAACAACCGGCCGGCCCCCCTTTGTGTACCAACCGACCGGCCTCCTCATGGGGGGGGTGTGCTGCCTCCCCCTTGTAACAACCGGTCGGCCCCCCTTGCTTGGCTACATGCCGACTTACAAAGAGAGGGGGGGGGTGCTGCCCCCTTTGTGGACCAACCGACCGGCCGACCGGCTCCAAAAAAGAATGATACACACAATACCCCCTCCTGACCGGACGGTCTTCGGTCCCGCCCGGTCAGGATGATTTGCCTCGATTTGCGTGCCCGCCTCAGTTCGGGGCTGTTGCAACTCAAAAAAGCTGTCCAGAGTTTCTTCTGACTTCTCACCACATGGCGTCGCCGGGTGCCGCCACCTCGCCTTTTCGAAATTCGAACCCACCCATCTCCAACTTCGTCTATAAATAGGAGTCAGATGGTTCGTTTTTCTCCTCTGCTTCAGATCTTTCCTCTGTGGCTGAAGGCTCATTTGGGAGGAGTTTCGCCTGAATACACGTCGACGACTTGCGTGTCGGCTCGTTTGTATACACGTCGAGTGCCTGCACGTCAGCTCGTTTATATACACGTCGAGTGCTTGCGCGTCAGCTCCTTGGATACACGTCGAAGACCTGCTGCGAAGATGTCTTTCACCTGGTTCACAGTGCCGAACAAGTTCCCACTGATGGAGGATGTCCGGGCAGCGTACGGTATTCCAGACGAGATTTCGCTTTCTTTCGCTACCGATCCTCTGGATTCGTCAGACGACGACCACACCGTCGTCACGCTCGGTCAGCTTCGCTGCGGCATGCGGCTTCCCCTGGCGAGTTTCTCTGGTCGCCTACTGGAGCGCATGAGCGTGTCTCCTGGCCAGCTAGCTGGCAACGGCTGGAGGATCCTCCGCTGTATGGAAGAGATAGAAGTGCGGGCGGGGCAGCAGCTTTGCGTCGCGTACCTGCTGAAGAAGTATTTCCTCAAAGACTACAAGGTGACGCCTGGCAGCATCTTCTCGTACTTCAGCCTGCAGGCGCGTGTAGGCAGCCGCCCTCCTATTGGGGGTTTAGCTGATTCCGTAAGGACTTGGAAAGAATGCCCCATTGTGGTCGGGGGACCTTGGAGGGGTGGCTTCAACGTTCCCAGTCGTCTCTCCCAACTCGCCGCGACCATTGAGGAGTACTACCCCTCCAGGCAGCTTCAGTGCCCCGGAGCTGTTGAAGAGGAGTTGGACCAACTCATCAAGGAGGTGACAAACAACGACGACGACTGGCGACAGCTGTTTCCGAAGCTACCGGTCGTCAGGTCCTACAGCTCCACTTCGAAGAAGGGCAAACAGCGTGCGGCGTCCAGTAGGGGAGAAGAACCCATTTCTTACTCTTCTGAGCTTCCTGACAGGTACGTCAGCTCCGTCAGACGCTTCAATCCAAACACCGCTACATCTAAACTCTGCGTGGTCTTCAGGCGACGCACGAAGGCGACTAAAGCTGCAGACGAGAGCAGCCGTCCGGCCATGCGCAACGTAGCTGCACCGACGGGGAAATCAAGAAGGCGAGTTTTGCTGGCTGAGTCTTCCAGCGATGAAGAGGCTGGATGCACTCTTCTTGCTCGCTCCATGCGACGGTCCGCTGCCGACAACCTGCGCTCCCTCCCCGACGACTGGGTAGAGGACGTGCCGTCGACAGGTAATCAGTATGTGGAGGTAGAGGAGTCGGACAGCCCTGGTTATAGTCTCTCTCCCTCCCTCGGGCGAGACGAGCGAGCCATACCGTCTGGCTCGGCTGGGTCGCGTAGGCGAGCTTCCCCCCGCGGTCCCTCCGCTTCACCTACCGTTGCACCAACTGCTGCCCCTGCCGCTAGAAAGCTTGATCGTGCTGTGGCGCGGGAGTTCCTGCCTTCACCTTGCTCCTCTGCATCTGGGGGCCCCGCCAGGCCATCCCCCCATTCTCCCCTCAGGGCCACTGAAGCTACGTCCCATCGCCGTTCTCCCGGAGCTACTGAAGATTGCGGGGAGGAAGATGACTGTGTGGGTAGTCCTGGCTGGGAGCGTCAGCTCGACGAGTTTCATGAGGTAAGTCTAAGTCGTTAACGAGTTGACTGCACGTCGACGACGTGCGTAACTGCACGCCGATGATATGCATAACTACACGCCAACGATATGTTTTGACCATGTTGCTTCCTTCTTTGTCAGGCGGGCTGTCGACTTGTTGAGGGAGGCATGCAAAGGATGACGCATCTCAAGGTCTCCCTTCGGGCTTCTCGGCAGGAGTCGAGAGGGCTACGCGCTCAGCTGGCGGAAGCTCGACGGGTTCACACCGAAGAACTTGCTACAGTCCAGGCTCAGCTTGAAGCCGCGCTGGCGAACGTTTCTGATGCCTTCGAGCTCCAAGAAGCGTTGGATTCTGCTAAGGTAGAAAATTACGAGGTGTGGGCAAAGTTCGAGGCGTAGGCGGCTACGATCAGGGAGCAGCGTGCCGAGGCCCATGCCGTCCAAGCCGCTCATGAGGCCGAAATTGCCGCGTTGAAGGCTTCCCTTGATCAGGCTGAAGCAGCGCACAAGGCCTCCTTTGACCAGACCGAAGCAGCGCACAAGGCTGCACTAGACAGGCAGCAGGCTGAATACACAGCGGATTGCAAGTCGCTCCTTGCGGAGCAGGCGGAGATATGGCACAAGAAGGTCGCGAAGGTGCGCGGCAAGCTCCCGTCAGGATCGTAGAAAGCTGAGGACGACGACTGACCACCCTTGCTTGCTGCCTTACTTTGTTTCGTGATGTAATAAAACAAAGCTCCTGTTTGTACTGGGATCTCTTAACATTTCATCTGCACTTCATGACTGTTGCCTTTTTCATCAACTCTGCCTCTCAAGTTTACGTCGATGATCTGTTTGTGCTTTTACTATTCGTCGACGATGTGTGTATCTACACGTCGACGACAAGCTGAGCTACACGTCGATGCACGTAACTACACGCCGGCGACGCGCAACTACATGTCGACGCGCGTAACTACACGCCGACGACGCGCTACTACACGTCGACGACGCGCAACTACCCGTCGACGCGCGTAACTACACGTCGACGACGCGCGACTACACGTCGACGACGCGCAACTACACGTCGACGACGCGCGACCAAAATCCGGTCCTTGTATTAGCACGGCTGATATACCCCGGATTGTTTGCGTGAGTTGATCGGTTGTTCCCCCGCGGGTTTTGCCAACCGATTTTCCCAAGTGTTCACCGGCCTGTCTCGCCCTTCATAGGGTCCTGTCGTCAGGTCGGCCAAGTGATAGAACTCGCTCGGAGTGTTGTATATCACTTAGTTTAGGTTGGTCAACCGGTCATACCCCGACGGGGTCTGTCGATCGATCTTTCCAGTTGTTCACCGGCCGGTCTCGCCCTTCGCAGGGTCCTGTCGACCGGTCGGCCAAGTGGTAGAACTCGCTCGGAGTGTTATATACCACTTGGTTTAGGTTGGTCAACCGGTCGTACCCCGACGGGGTCTGTCGACCGATCTTTCCAGTTGTTCACCGGCCGGTCTCGCCCTTCGCAGGGTCCTGTCGACCGGTCGGCCAAGTGGTAGAACTCGCTCGGAGTGTTATATACCACTTGGTTTAGGTTGGTCAACCGGTCGTACCCCGACGGGGTCTGTCGACCGATCTTTCCAGTTGTTCACCGGCCGGTCTCGCCCTTCGCAGGGTCCTGTCGACTGGTCGGCCAAGTGGTAGAACTCGCTCGGAGTGTTATGTACCACTTGGTTTAGGTTGCCTCAGTTAACCCTTATTCTCTTATATGAACGAAAACGCTGAGCAAGTGCATTTTTATTGAATAGATTCGGAGTTACAAAACGGTTACATGCATCTTGCCCATTTAACTACCCTGATAGAACTTGCGCAAGTTGGCTGCATTCCATGGTCTTGCCAGCGCGTCGCCGTCTTGAGTCTTCAGGCGGTAGGCTCCGTTTTTTCCCATACCATCGATGATGTATGGTCCTTCCCAAGTAGCTCCCAGCTTGCCACTTCCCAGCTCCTTGGTATTGTCGAAGACCTTCCGCATAACTAGGTCCCCTTGTTTGAATACCCGCCTTCTGACTTTGCGATCATATGCCCTCTTGATGGCCTGATGGTAGTTAGCTAGGCGCGCCCTCGCTCTCTCCCTCTTCTCTTCCAGCAAGTCCAGGCCGTCAAGCAGGAGTTCGTCATTCAGCTTCGGGTCGGCAGCTACGACCGTTCTCTGTATCGGGACCAGGGTTTCCGTTGGCAGGACTGCTTCAGAGCCGTAGGTAAGGCTGAACGGGGACTCTCCCGTTGGTCGCTTCGGTGTCGTCCGATATGCCCATAGAACTCCGGGTAGAGCTTCTTCCCACAATCCTTTCTTCTGCTCCAGCTTCTTCTTCAGTATGTCGAGAATGGCACGATTCGTCGACTCTGCCTGCCCGTTGCTCTGGGGGTACCGCGGTGTAGAGAAGAATAACTTGATGTTGTTACTGGTGCAGAACTTCTTGATTGACTCCGCGTCGAACTGTCGCCCGTTGTCCGCAACGAAAGCCCGCGGTAGTCCAAATCGGCAGATGATGCTGCTCCATAGGAACTTTCCTACTTGAACTTCCCCGATCTTCAGCAGCGGGATTGCCTCCACCCACTTGGTGAAGTAGTCGGTGGCGACGAGGAGGAACTTCCTCCGGTTGGGCGACGTCGGGAAAGGGCCCAAGATATCCAACCCCCACTGTTGGAAGGGCCAAGGGCTGGATACTGGGTGCAGCTCTTCTGCGGGTTGATGTATGGAGGGAGCATGCTTTTGACATTGCAAGCACCTTTTCGCATATCCCCCCGCATCTGCTTCCATGGTGGGCCAGTAGTAGCCCTGCAGCTTGATCTTCCGTGCCAGGGATCTTCCTCCGGAGTGGTTCCCGCACCCCCCTTCGTGTACCTCCTTCATGATTTCAGCCGCTTGTTCCTTCGTGAGGCACTTGAGGTACGGTCCACCAAACGAACGCTTGTACAGCTCGTCATCGATGAGGGTGTATCTTGGAGCGTGCGCCTTGGTTCTTCGGGCCTCCTCGACGTCCTCCGGTAGTATCCCATCAAGCAGGTACTGCTTCATGTTGCCTATCCAATCCGCTCCGACCGCAATAGTATGGAGTGCCTCAATAGCATGCGTCCTCCTCGTCAGACAACTATCTTCTGCGGGGCCGACTGTTCGTGGGTCAGCTTGCACTTCGATGAAGACCCGCTTCTCTTTGTTTTCTCCGAGTACCGATGCTAGATTAGCAAGGGCATCCGCCTGCTTGTTTTCCGCTCTGGGGAACTGGTGGAAGCTTATGTCTTCGAATTTGGCGATCAACTCCCGAGCAAGCTTCAGGTAGGCTTGCATCCTTGCGTCGCGGGCTTCATACCTACCGGTAATCTGATTGATTACCAGTTGGGAGTCGCCGTAGACTTGCAGGCTGGTCACCCCCAGCGCTGTCGCCATATCCAGTCCTGTCAGCATCGCCTCATACTCCGCTTCGTTATTCGTCGTCGGGAAAAGTAGCCGCACTGATTTTTCAAGCTTCGTGTGGTCGGGGGTTACTAGGACTACCCCCACGCCACTCCCGACTGCGCACGACGAGCCATCCACGAACAATCTCCAGCCCTGTTCTTCGTCTCCCTGTCCTGCTGCCGCACTGACTCCCACGGGTCGACCGGCAGCTATCGACAGGTCTTCTAACGTCTCTGGTACCGGTGCAGTGTCTTCCGCCGGAAAATCGCTGAGGAAGTCCGCAAGTGCTTGGCCCTTGACTGCTTTCCGAGGCATATACCGAGGACCAAACTCTTGCAGCTCTGCAGCCCACTTGCTCAGCCGACCTGCCCGAGTAGAGTTATCCAGTACTTCCTTCAGGGGGTGCTCGGTGATGACCTTGATGGGGTGAGCGACGAAGTACGGGCGAAGCCTCCTTGACACGTACACTAATGCCAGGGCAACTTGTTCGATCCGCGCGTACCGAGTTTCAGCTGACGTCATGATGCGGCTGACGTAGTAGACAGGCTTCTCCACTCCTTCGCTCTCGCATATCAGTACAGCGCTGATTGCTGCCTCCGATACCGAAAGATACACCCCCAGCGTTGCACCTGGCCGGGGGGCTGTCAAGATAGGGGGTCGGCCAAGATACGTCTTCAGCTCTTGAAACGCCTCTTCACAGCGTTGGTCCCAGTCGAAAGGTGCGAGCTTACTCAGCCTCTCGAACAGGGGCCGACACCGATCTGAGGACTTGGAAATGAAGCGATTGAGGGCGTTGATCCGTCCGGTAAGCTTCTGGACTTCCTTTCGTGACTTGGGCGATGGCATCTCCTCCAAAGCTCGGATCTGCTCCGGGTTGGCTTCGATTCCCCGTCGGGTGACCAAGTATCCCAGAAATTTTCCCGACGTCACGCCGAAGGCGCACTTGGCCGGGTTCAACTTCATACTGTACCTACGCAGGGTTGCGAAGGTTTCCTCCAGGTCTTGCATGTGCGTATCCTCAGCCTGACTCTTCACCAGCAAGTCGTCGACGTAGACCTCCACGTTCCTTCCGATTTGGTCGACGAACATCTTGTTTACCAGCCTCTGGTACGTCGCTCCAGCGTTCTTCAGCCCGAAAGGCATCATCTTGTAGCAGAAAAGCCCTCGACCCGTGACAAAGGTCGTGTGCTCCTGGTCTTCCAGATTCATGGGGATCTGGTGATAGCCAGAGTAACCGTCCATGAACGAGAGCCTCTCGTGTCCCGCCGTGGAATCCACCAGGGTATCGATGCGTGGTAGCGGGTAGCTGTCCTTCGGGCACGCCTGGTTGAGATTCGTGAAGTCGATGCAGACACGAATGGCTCCTGACTTCTTGGGGACGGCAACCACGTTAGCGATCCACTTCGGGTACCGAGCCTCTCTGATGATGCCAGCTCGTAGCAGCTTCTCTACCTCCATGTTGACAGCTGCTGCTTTTTCCGGTGCTAGCGACCGGGGCTTCTGACGTACAGGCGCAGCTCCTTCTCGTATATTGAGGTGATGACAGGCTACCTCGGGGTTGATGCCTGGCATGTCCTCAACTGACCATGCGAACACGTCCAGGTTTGCCTTGAGAAATATCGTCATGGCTTCGGCATGATGCTTCAACAGCTGCGACCCGAGAAAAGTTATCCTCGGATGACCCGCTTCTCCTAAGTCCACGGGCAGAATTGGCTCGATGGCAGGCGACTCCTCCCACTCCGCGTTCGGGCTCTCCAACTCGCCCGGTTCTTTAGATTCAACCGGTTGGTCAGTCTTTTGGGGGTGCGTCATCCTGCTCAGCTCTTTACCTTCAGCTGGTAGGTCGATCTCCATCGGGTCGCTCGGGCTAGTTAGCTCTTTAAGTTCAGCTAACTGACCGGTCTTCTTCAAGCTCCTTGACGCATTCAGTTCTTTACGTTCAACTGAATGGTCGATCTTCTGTAGGTCCCCCAACACCGTCAGCTCTTTACGTTCAGCTGACAGGTCGGTCTTCAGCAGGTCTCCCGACACTGTCAGCTCTTTACGTTCAACTGACAGGTCGGTCTTCAGCAGGTCCCCCGACACTGTCAGCTCTTTACGTTCAGCTGACAGGTCGGTCTTCAGCAGGTCCCCCGACACTGTCAGCTCTTTACGTTCAGCTGACAGGTCGGTCTTCAGCAGGTCCCCCGACACTGTCAGTTCTTTAAGTTCAACTGACAGGTCGGTCTTCTCAGATGCTTGGTCTCCTCGCGCTCCTACGCTTGATAGGGCGTGGTGCTGGAGCGTGGGTGCTTCTTGACTCTACTTCGCAGTCCAGAGGTTGAGGATGCCCAACTCAGTGCCGCCTTCACCTGGCTCTCCTCCTTCGATTTGGCATGTCGTCTTCAGATGGATGGCACTGAGCTCGCACTTGGCTGCCGAGGACTGGTCACCTCGAATGCTCATCACACCCTTGTCGGTCCAAAACTTCACTACCTGGTGGGCCGACGAGGGGACCGCATCCAAGTGGTAGAGCCACGGTCTTCCGAGGATGATGTTGTACGCCGAGTGAGCTTCGATTACGATGAACCGGGTAAGATTAGTGAGATGCCCTGTTGTGATCGGGAGGGTGATCTCACCAACCACCCTTGCGGCCTCCCCCGTGAATCCCGTTATCGTCGACGACGACTCGGTCATCTGTCCGCGATCTAGCTGCATGGCATCGAAGGCGCTGAGGAAGAGCACATCAACTGAACTTCCGGCGTCGACCAGAATTCTCTTCACTAGGCAATTGGCTATCTGCAGCCGTATGACCAAGGGATGGTTGTGAGGCCTCTCTATTCCGACCAGATCGGCCGCCGAAAATTGTACTGCAGCTTCCACTCTTGGCTCGGGACGGATGACGGGGTCGAGTACCACATGGTGGACTTGCCTTGTTTGTTCAATACGCCGCACCTGTCGGTCGACGGCATTTGCCGACGGTACAGGGCCAGGGTACCCGTAGACGGCGTCTACCTCTCGAAGCTGGCGTCTTTCTGGTGGAGGGCCCGGTAAGCGCTGCGCCGTCGCTCCTCGCTGGACTTCCCCTACTGCTTTAGTCTCTTTGCGTTGAGGGAGGTCAATAAAGCAGCCAATATGGCCGGCCTCAATGAGATCCTCAATATGATGTTTGAGCGCCCGACACTGCAGGGTAGTGTGGCCTTGGCCCTGGTGGTACTCGCAGTACCTTGACGCATCTCTGGCTCCTCTCTCTCCAGGTTCAAGCGGTTGCGCCCACTTGAAGTATGGTTCGCCCTTGATGGCTTCCAGAATCTGGTCAATGGGGGCGTTCAGTACTGTGAACTCCCTGTTCCACTGCGGCCTCGCTGGCCTGTCTTGCCTTTGCCGCTTCGCCTCGTGCCGTGTCGCATCCCCCTGCTGCTTGTTGACGTTCTTCACAGCAGCAGGCTTGGCGTAGCCCTGGTGCGGGACCCTGGTTTCCACTGCCTTCCTCTTGCGGTCCGCGTCTTCAATCTTGATGTACTTCTCAACGCGCCGCGACAGCTCGTCGATCGTCTCCGGAGTTCGCTTGATGAGCGACGCGTTGACGAGCTGGGCAGGCTGGATGGCGTTCTTGAAGGCCGCGATCACCATGCGATCCTGCCCATCTGCGTCCGCCAAGCTCAGGTACTCGGACCTGAACCAATGGTAGAATTGTCGGAGCGTCTCCTTCTGGGTCATACTCATCCCGAAGAGTGACTCCAGAGTCTTCAGCTCCCGGCGATTACATCGGTACTGGTCGATGAACCGCGTGCTCAGCTCCGAGAAGGAGGAGATGGACGAGGGCCTAAGCTTGTGGAACCATTCGAGGGGGGTTCCCGACAAGCTGTTGGCGAAGGTCCGGCAGAGGATATGATCATCCTCATGCGGGACCAAGGCATCCCGGAAAGCCAGTACATGCTCCACCGGGTCTTTCGATCCGTCAAACTTGGGAAGGCGTGGAGGATTCCATCCTCGAGGGAACGGCTCCCGGAGTAGCCTCTCGACAAGCGGCGACCGTGCGGCTCCTCGGATGGCGACTTCCTCCAACCGGTCGGGAGCTCGGACCCCCGGTCGGTCTCGCTGGATCTCCTCTCGCTCCCCGAGTCGCTCCGACGCATGTACCCGAATGCGCTCGTGTACGCTCCTCCGATCAGTAGGATGAGCCGGCTGCCGACTAGCTGGCGTCATCCGAGTGTGGTGACTATCACTCGGTTGACGATGACATTCTTCATCTCGCTTCGGGCGACGCACTTGTGCCGAGTCCGTCTTCGAGTGATGCTTGGAGGCATGCGGCTGTCGGGTGTGTGCTCCGAGCCGGGACCAGACATCCGAGCGTGCCGACGCCGCTCGCGCATGTTTGGTTCTCTCCGCAGGCTCCGGGCTGCTCGAGTCTCGCCCATCGGGATTTGCACTCTGGACCTCCACCGAGCGATTACCCCTGACCTCCACCTGAGGCACTGGTTGCGGCTGCATTTGCACTGGTGGGGCAGCTTGAGTGGGGAGACTCTGTCCCGCTTGGGCCAACATGCCCTGGTTGAGCAGACCGCCCGCCGGCGTGGCCCGCACGAAGTCACGCAACTCCTCGTAGTTGCGCTGCATCGTTTGGAGCTGGGTGGTGAGAGCTTGCTGGGTCATCATCATTGTTGCCAGAAAAGCTTCCGATAGACCCCCTGTCAGAGGAGCCAGGGTTGCTACCGGAGCTTGACTGGACTCCCCGACCCCCAGTACAGGATTTGCCAACGGGACTACGCGCTCCGTTTCCGTTGGCTGTTGAACAAGACGCCCGGCGTCATTCGCATCTCCGAGTGGTGCGGCTTCGGACAGGAGCTGCGACGTCGAGCGGGTACGATACGGTCCTCCGGCCATCGTTCTTCAACCGTGTGGTCGTGGACTGCTGGTTGCAGGTAGCTTCGGACTGGTCGACACCCACGGGTCTACAGTCGAAAGCTATTAGCAGGAAGTCTCGAAGACCTATCCCACAGACGGCGCCAAGATTGTGGGGGGTTCTGAATCGAACCGGACGGTTCGGGTGGCGAGCACAATCCAACAAGCCAAAATAAAAACAAACCGAGAATTACGTGGAAAACCCCTTCGCAACGTCGAAGGGGAAAAAACCACGGGCGGGGCGAGAATGCACTAGAACTATCTTTCGGTTACAATCTCTCACCTAAACCCCAATTACATTCCCTGAGGACCGGTCTCCCAAACTACCGACCTCTGTAATTTCACTCTGTCTACCGACCGCTGCGGACAGCGTCTGTCTGCAGGTCGCTTGCAAACAGTGTCTGGCTGCTGACCGACCGACCTCCGCAGACAGACTCTGGGTGCAGACCGACCGACCTCCACAGACAGCTTCTGGGTGCAGACCGACCGACCTCCGCAGACAGCTTCTGGGTGCAGACCGACCGACCTCCGAAGCTCCGCGAATTCCGGGACGAAACGGGCAGCGTCTCCTCCAGAAATCTTCCTCCTTTCGCTGTAGGGGTGGGTCCCCTTTTATAGTGGCGGGGTGACGGTTACACTCCGCGAAAATCGGGCGAGTGACGTGTCCCCGCAATGAGCTCAACCGCCGCGATGACGTGGCGCGCGGTTGACACCTGGTCACGTTGGCCCGAAAATGCGGAGCGTTGTCAGCACTACGGGCCGTGTCTGACTGCTACTTCACTCCTCATTTCGTTGCTCATCCCATCGAGGAGGGGGGGGGGGTGCTTCCTTGGTGACCAGCCGACCGACCCCTTCATGGGGGGGGGGTGTGTTGCCTCCCCCTTGTAATAACCGGCCGACCTCCTCATGGGGGGGGGTGTGCTGCCTCCCCCTTGTAACAACCGACCGGCCCCCCTTTGTGTACCAACCGACCGGCCTCCTCATGGGGGGGGTGTGCTGCCTCCCCCTTGTAACAACCGACCGGCCCCCCTTTGTGTACCAACCGACCGGCCTCCTCATGGGGGGGGGTGTGCTGCCTCCCCCTTGTAACAACCGGCCGGCCCCCCTTTGTGTACCAACCGACCGGCCTCCTCATGGGGGGGGTGTGCTGCCTCCCCCTTGTAACAACCGGCCGGCCCCCCTTGCTTGGCTACATGCCGACTTACAAAGAGAGGGGGGGGGGGTGCTGCCCCCTTTGTGGACCAACCGACCGGCCGACCGGCTCCAAAAAAGAATGATACACACAGCCGCAGTAGAATACGACGGAGCATTTTACTATGACACCGCAATAGAATATGCCAGTGCATCTCCACTGATGCACCGACGCATGTTCACTGATGCCCCGGAGCATCTTCATTGTGGCACTGGCGCATCTTTACTGATACTCTAGCACATTTTCACTGATGCGTCAGTGTATTTCACTGTGCGCCGATGCAAATGATTCCAACTCTCATTTCCATCTCTTATTTTCTCCATCTTGTTCACTTTATATTATATCTGTCAAGGAAAATATCTCCAGCCTGGTCGCTCAACCTGCGGGGCAAAGAAAATGTGAGAACGATTGGCTCCATGAGGAGTGCAGACCCTCCAACGCTCAAACTAGTGATAGCTCGAAAGGGAGTAGGCTCGAAAGCAGGAAAATGTCTGGGTTTTTTTAGTTTCCAACCTGTACTTTGGAGCTGGAGATTGTACCTTTATAGACCTTTTGCAGACCACCAAAGTTTGACACGTGGTTGCTCTTTCCCGCACCTTTTACACCTTCACGTGCTAGCCCACATGGGCCCTTAATGGCCTTTGTCGTTTAGCCTGCCAGGCGATGGCCGAGGGGGACACACCAGTCTTGTCCATACCAGGTGGGCATTCTAGAAGGCTCCCATATGGGATGTTCTAAATCAACTCTGGCCAGCTCAGGTGGCTCGCAGTTGTCCACTTAGTTCCACAAGGGTGGTGGAATCTATCGATTTGGTACCGCCTTACTGTAGACGACCTCTGCGGACAAGAAGGTAAACTCCTTCGTTATTACATGATCGGGTGAGCTGTGGGTGTTAGCGAATATCCTTCTAAGCTTTCTGTTAGCAAGAGGCGATCTCTCCGCGTGCAAGTTGATCGAGTGCGAGCTATTCCCTTAGGTGAGCTGCGTGCGAGCTGACCGCGTGCGAGCTTTTCTCTCTATTCAAGCTGCGTGCGAGCTGACCGCGTGCAAGTTGTTCTCTATTCAAGCTGCGTGCGAGCTGACCGCGTGCGAGCTGTTTCCCCATTTTAGTTGCATGCAAGTTGACCGCGTGCGAGTTGTTCCCTTGGGTGAGTTGTGTGTGAGTTGATCGCGTACGAGCTGTTCTCTATTCAAGCTGCGTGCGAGCTGTTTCCCCATTCTAGCTGCATGTGAGCTGACCGTGTACCAGCTGTCTGGGCGCCGAGTTCCAATTCTTGTTTTGGTCACAATGCTGCTTACCCAAAAAGCAAGGTTAGCCTTGAATCTCGACCCCCATCTTGGGAGGGGGGGGGGGCTTCGTCTTTGGTCACCCGGGGTCGGCCAAGGTGTGCCCAAATACAAGGGCGATCTCCCTAAGGACTTCTGTCATCTCGTCGTGTTCTCCCCTGCTGCTGCCATATGGGCGACGAGCCAGTGATATTTTTTGGCACCATCATTACCCCCTCCTGAGGGAGTGGCTAGACATATCCCCGCTCGCTCAGGAGTCTAGCGAGGTTGTCTCAGTTTGAGTTGCAGGCAGACGAGCTGGTCTCTGATAGATCTGTGCGCGAGCTGGTCAATTTACAAGGGCTGCATGCGAGCTGACCACATACGAGCCATTTCACTACTCCGACCTATTCCCTGAGGGCGAGGTTGATACCAAGAGGATCCGCATCTTTTATCAGTCAAATCTTATTAATGTGGCATCGGACTGGGACCCGAGGAGCTGAATCTCATCATGAGGCCTTAAGGGATCTCGTACAGTGCTGAGATACGCATCGATCAGAGACTCGACAGAGGGGACACTGCTGGCATCGTCTCAGTTCTCACGCACGCATGAGGACACATGGCATGTTCTGATTGAGGAGACAGGATTTATCGCATCGTCCTCTGCGGTGTCGCCTCGCTCGTTATTAAATGCCGATCGTTTCTCCTACCTTGAATATGCATATAAATAGGGGGTGGGTGAGAATTTCTACCCCTCTTTACTGCAAACAGCTCTCCCTTCTAGCTCGCTCTCGCATCTACTTTGGCCTTCTTCTCTCTTTTTAGATGGCGACCTCCGCTCCCGTTTCAGTCCCAGTTGTTCCTGACCAAGGCGTCCCTCCGCCTTCGGAGGTTAAAGTTCCGGAGCCGGACCAGGAAACGGTGGTAGTCTGGCTCAAGGATTCCATCGGCATACCGGTTGGCGAGAGTATCCGCGCAGCCATCGACTTCCCTGCCCAAATTCTGGTCGCCGTGATGCCACTCTCGAAGAGGCCGCAAAAAGGAACGGTAGTCTCCATAGGGCTGCTGTGGTCCGGGCTCAGGCTCCCCTTGAGCCACCTTGCCGATGAGTTCCTTGAGTTAACAGGGTTGTGCCCTGCTCAACTCACTTGGAATTCCTAGGGAGTGCTGTTCGGGCTCTCTCAGCTCAAGGCCGCCCTCAACGTGAAGATTCCCTTCAGCTATCTGCTCAAGAAGTGGTTCCTGAAGACGGAACCAGTCTACAGCAACATCGGATACGGTGTCTTCTACTTCGCTGGGCGGTCAAGCAAGGTTCGTCCCTTCTCTTCCATCGAGAACAAAGACCGCTACTGAAAGGATTACCCCTTCGTCGCCATAGGAGGGTGACAAGGATGACATAGCGGGGTCTCTTCTCACCCGGGCCAACCCACCTAGGACGTCTTTAGAGGGATCACCCTCTATCGGGCCGGAAAGAAGAAGTGCATCGATCCCGCAAGAGAGCGATCTCTTGACAAGGCCATTCTACACTACCTGGGAGGGTGGACTCCCAAGAAGATCATCGCTCCAGACTTCCCCTTCCAGCTGAAAGATGTGAGGTTGGGTGCCATTCTGCTGAAGCAGAAGATCGCTAGGAAGAAAAAGGTCATCGCTCCTTCTAAGTCCGGGGTAGGCAAGGGAACAGGGGCTCCAGGTGACAACCCCCGGAGGAAGGCGGGAAGGAAGCGGGCTTCTTCTATCCACTTTGATGATGCTGACACCCTGGAGATGCTCGGCCAGGATGACACTGAACCGCCACCGCCACCTCCTCGCAGTGACTCTGCCCAAGGTCAGCAACAAGCTCCTCAAACTTTCATCACTCGCAAATTACATTTTCTAGAGCCCGATGATCCGAATGTTGATCTCCTGCTGACTATGGCGAAGGTCGAGTCCGGAATGGCCCGTATTCTGATGGACAACTTTCCGGGTGACCTTTCAGTGCCACTCCGGGTCACCGTGATGACCCCTAAGATGGAGGCGCAGGGGAAGAAGAAGAAGAGGAAGTCCACCCGGTCATCCGCCCCAGGCCCCCACATCGACGTCGAGCACACCGACCCAGTCCACCTAGCTCATGAAGCCTTCCTAAGCGCACAAGTGGAGCAGTAGCGGCAGAATGCCCTCCAATAGGCGGGGCTGAACTCGGAGATCGAATGGACGAGCTCCGACGAAGAGGAGCTCGGCCCCCCAGAGGCTCCTCCTTGAACCACCCCCAGCATGCAAGCCACGGGCGAGCAGCCTCAAGCTCCACCCTTCGCTATTCCATTAGTAGGGACTGAGGCCCCGTAAGGCGAAGTTTCGCTGCCAACCCCAAGTATAAGTGCCCTGAGGGAAAGCGAGCTGGAAGCTTCTGCCTCTGCTACGGCCCTCAATCCTCCCTCTCTGCCCGGACCGGTGAAGTCAGATTCGGCTGAGGTTGGTTCCCTGGGGGACTTGGTCTACAAGTCTCCTCCCCTGGTGGACATTGGATCCGAGTCATCGAGCTCGAGCTCGGAGTCCTCGAGCTTGAAATCGGAGCTCGACAGCATAGGAGCAGGCAATCTCGGACCGGAGGGTGGAGAAGGCTGTACTCTGAAGATTCCTCCTCCGGCCCCAATGGCCGCAGCACCTGTTCCCAACATCGCTTCCACCTCGGGCCCCGGCAATCAAAGTGGTTGGGAGGCCCCACTGTCCTCGGGCGAAGAGGGAAGGGTGCGTGTGAGCTGATCGCGTGCGAGCTTTTCTCTATATTCAAGCTGCGTGCGAGCTTTTCTCTCTATTCATACTGCGTGCGAGCTGACCGCGTGCGAGCTGTTCTATATTCAAGCTGCGTGCAAGCTGATCGTGTGCGAGCTGTTTTCCCATTCTAATTGCGTGTGCGCTGACCGTGTGCGAGTTGTTCCCTTGGGTGAGCTACGTGTGTGAGCTTTTCTCTTTATTCAAGCTGCGTGCTAGCTGACTGCATGCGAGCTGTTCTCAATTCAAGCTGCGTGCAAGCTGACCGCGTGCGAGTTATTTTCCTATTCTAACTGTGTGCGAGCTAACCGCGTGCGAGCTATCCGTGGGTATCGAGTTCCAAGACTTGTTTTGATCACAATGCTGCTTACCCAAAAAGCAGGGTTAACCTTGAATCTCGAACCCATCTTGGGGGGGGGGAGGGGGTGACTTCTTTTTTGGTCACCTGGGGTTGCTCAGGGTGTGCCCAAAGACAAGGGCGATCTCCCTAAGGACTTCTGTCATCTCGTCATGTCCTCCCTTGCCGCTGCCACGTGGACGACGAGCCGGTGATATTTTTTAGCACCATCAACATCCATTCAATCTTCTAGTAAAACTAGTTGTGCTGACTTCATTCTATCCTTGCTTCTGAATGGTCTCATAGAGGATCACCCGAGGATCGAAACACCTCTGGAATCACTGAATTTTCGATGAGAAATAAAGAAGGTATGATGTGCCGAACTTGCCTCCGACTCTCATTTTTATTTCTCATTTCTTCCCTCTTGTTCACTATTTTTACATTACATCCATCCAATCTTCCATTAAAAGATACTGGTGGTGTTGACTTCATTTTATGCTCAACTCTGAACGGTCTCATAGTAGATCATCAGATGATCGCAATACCTCCAGAATCATTGAATTCTAATGAAAAGCAAAGAAGGTATGCCATGTTGAACTTGCCTTTGGCGCTCATTTTCATCTCTCATTTCTTTCCTCTTGTCATTATTTTTACATTACATATATTCAATTTTTTATTAAAATCTATTGGTGGTGCTTACTTCATTTTATCCTCACGTCTAGACAGTCTCGTAGAGGATCACAACGCCTCTGAAATTGCAAAATTCCGATGAGAAACAAAAAAGGTACACCATGCTGAACTTACCTCCGGCTCTAATTTTTATCTCCCATTTTACTTTGTTGCTATAGTAGAATGTGCCAGAGTATTTCAGTACTGCTGCGCTACAATAGAATGCACCAGCATATCTTCACTGATGCGCTAGAGCATCTTTACTGTGGCACCAACGCATTTCACTGTGCATCGGTGCAAATGATTTTGACTATTATTTTCATCTCTTATTTTCTCACTCTTGTTCACTTTACATTACATCCATCCAATCTTCTATTAAAAACTACTAGTTGTGTTGACTTTATTTTATTCTCGCTTTTGAGTAGTTTCATAGAGGATCACCCGAGGATCGCAATGTCTTTGGAATCACTGAATTCCGATGAGAAACAAAGAAGGTACGTAGTGCCGAACTTGCTTCCGACTCTCATTTTCATATCTCATTTATTCCCTCTTGTTCACTGTTTTTATTGTACATCCATCCAATCTTCCATTAAAAGCTATTAGTGGTACTGTCTTCATTTTATCCTCATCTCTAGATGATCTCGTAAAGGATCACCCGAGGGTTGCAGCGTCTCTAGAATCACTAAATTCTAATAAGAAATGAAGAAGATACACTGTGCCGAACTAGCCTCCGGATTTTACTTCCATCTCTCCTTTCTTACCACCTATCCCTGCCACCGGCCACTATCCACTCGCCGCCAGCTTGACAAAAAGGGCTTACTAAGTACTTTACGCTATGTAAGAGCGTAGGGGATAAAAAATGACACCATTCCAATGATCTCCGGCGACGAGAGGCGGTTGAAGCAAAAAGAAATTCAAACGGAGAAGATGAATAAACTTTTTTGACATTTTATCTATTTTGTTTGTCTTTATGGGTAAATGGTCAAAAAAATGCAATAATTGTTCAAATGTGACATTTGGCACTTGTTGAGGGCTAGAATAGTAATGCAAAAAGCAACCGATATATTTCCAATAATACGTGTGAGTTGGGGGCCATTCTGAAAAAAAAAAAACCTCAATTAATAAATACAGCTGATGCCTCCCTGTTTTGATATTTGAACCTCTTTAAACCCTTGCTCTAGCACTCTGTCCTCTGACCGGCCAAGAAAAAAAGGATAAATTACACTGTACCCCCCCTGAAGTTTAGATCAAAAGCACTTAACCCCCCTTAGTTTATTTTGTTCCAAAAAGCACCCTAAAGTTTGAAATGTTATCACAATACCCCCTTTTGTTAGCTACTTAATTTACTTGTTTGGTAATTTTTATCTGATCAAAACTGAATTGAAGGGGGCAAAATGTAGTTTTAAAACTATAAAGGGGTTAAGTGTTTTTGAGCTAAACTTTAGGGGGCAAAGTATAATTTACCCAGAGTGTAATTTACCTATATAAAGAAGGAAAATTTTATTCATACCTTAAAATTTTGTAACTAGCCCTCGTTTCCCACCTGTTTCATAATAACTTAATCAAAAAATTTAAAATGTCATTTATACCCTTATCTTATAGCACACATCCAACTAAAACCTAAAACAAAACCTTTTAGGCATCGATTGCAATTGGAAAGGAATTGAAGGGTGGCAAAGGCATGGCTGTAGCGTCATTGGCAGCTACATCGACAATATGGCTCGAAGATCTTGTTTCCCCTCGATCGGATTCCTCCATAGACAGCAACAGAGCTTGCTCGAAATTCTCACTATTCTCGATCTGATTCCTCTATACGAGATATAACTCTTTTAGCAATGGGGAAATAAGAGGAACATCTCTCTCTCTCTCTCTCCTTATCAAGCCATCAATGAATGACAAATGATCAAAATAAGCCTTCCTATGTTCATATAGTCATGGAGCTACAACATCGAAAAGGAATGGGGTATGATCAAGATGGGGCGGGCCATTTAACTGGGGTGTATTTAAGGTGGGGTGTAAGTACTTTTGGGATAGGAATGATGTATGATAAAAAAAAATATTTGGGGTGTGTTCAACTTTGTTGGAAATGGGGGCTAATTATAGATTTTTGGGGTATAAATAAAATTTACCAAAAAAAACTTTCGTCACAACTCGCAAGTCAGATGCCATCTAGGGGTGGACATGGTCGGGTTGGTCGGGTTTGGAGGTCTGACCATGTTTGGACCAAGTTGCATCATCATTGCCCAAATTGACCGAGTTGTCTGAGGAACCTGTATAGGGTCTGCTCTTGTTTGAACTATGAAAGTTCATCGGGTTACTCAGGTTGCCTAGATTTAGTCAATCTAGTTGGTTGGTCGGGTCTAGTTTGTGCAAACATATAACTATCATTAGCAATTTCTTTTAAATAAGATTATTTTTCAACTTGCTTAAGCATTAGGCTTCCACAAAAAAATTATTGACTTCCAATTTGCTTAAGATTGGTTTCATTAATTGCTTTACAACTTGCTTAAGCAACGAGTTTCCTACTTCCATAATATCTTCACTATATATATATATATATATATATATATATATATATATATATATATATATATATATATAGAGAGAGAGAGAGAGAGAGAGAGAGGAAACGGGAAATGAGTTGCCAGCCCATTTTGCCGAAATGGGCAGCCACCTATTTGAATCCCTTAGGAGTTTTAGAATGTGCTGATTTTTTGTGAACATAAGCACCTTATCGTAGATAGAACACCCACAAAAAATCAGCACATTCTAATACTCCTAGGGGCTTCAAATGTTAAAAGTTTTATCGAACGTCCGTTGTAACTGTTAATCTGAAATGTAACATTTGATGCCCCTAAAAGTTTTAGAATGTGCTGATTTTTTGTGGGTGTGCTATCTAAGGTAAGGTGCACATGCTCACAAAAAATCAGCACACTCTATGACTCCTAAGGGTGTCAAATGGACGGCTGCCCATTTCATCGAAATAGGCCGCCAGCCTATACCCCGTATCCTCTCTCTCTCTCTCTCTCTCTCTCTCTCTCTCTATATATATATATATATATATATATATATATATATATATATATATATATAACGTTAGGATCGGATGACCCATCAAATAACCCAGCACCCTTTGATGAACCTAGTGGTTTTAGAATGAGCTGATTTTTTATAGGCATGTTGTCTATAGTATGTTGATCATCCTCACAAAAAATCAGCACATTCTAAAACCTCTAGGTGCATTCAAATCAACGGTTAACATTGACAGTCAAAAACCATGTGATCTCCGGCCATAATCAACATAGGGCCGGGACGCTACCTCTCAAAGCAGTGTTTTTGCTACTTTGACAACCCACCACGGCCGCTCCACGTGTGATCTCCGGCCAGAATCAACATAAACAACCTCTAATCACCTCCACCGGTGATCTCCGCTGACACCACCTGTCGGCTTCTACCAATAGAGGACTTCGGTGACGACTTTTATTGTGAGCCATCCATTCATCACCCCATCTCATCCGGTGACCTCCGAGGACATCCGCACCCGACAACCACATGTCTATGACTTCTAGCACCTCCCAATGCTGTTTTTAAAGGTAGCATCTTGTTTCTCATATGTATATATATATATATATATATATATATATATATATATATATATATATATATATATATATATATATATATATATATATATATATATATATATATATATATATATATAGGATCAGGATCAGATGACCCAGCAAATTTTGACCCATTAATAACCCAGCACCCTTTGATGCATGTAGAGGTTATAGAATGGGCTGATTTTTTGTAGACATGTCGTCTATGGTATGTTGATCATCCTCACAAAAAATCAGCCCATTCTAAAACCTCTAGGTGCATCAAATGCGCTATTCAAATCAACGGTTTTTGACTGTCAATTTTAACCGTTGATTTGAAGATCTCATTTGATGCACCTAGAGGTTTTAGAATGGGCTGATTTTTTGTGAGGATGATCAACATATCATAGACAACATGTCTACAAAAAATCAGCCCATTCTAAAACCTCTAGGTGCCTCAAAAGGTTCTGGGTTATTTGCTGGGTCAAATTTTGCTGGGTCATCCGATTCGACCCATATATATATATATATATATATATATATATATATATATATATATATATATATATATATATATATATATATATATATATATATATATATATATATATATATATATATATATATATATATATATATATATATATATATATATATATATATATATATATATATATATATATATATATATATATGAGAATACAGGGTATGAGCTGACAGCCCATTTGCTCAAATGGGCTGTCACCGACAGCCGTCCGATCGCAGAGATTAGACCGTCCAAAACATTTAAAATAAAAAACCCTTTCTCAGCACATTTATTCTCTCTCTCTCTCGATCTCGAGCAACAGCAGCAGCCACCCGACCTCCGGCCCGGCTCCCTCCCTCCGGCGTCACCACCCCCTCCGACGTCCACCCTCCGGCAGCGGCGGGCGCAGAGCGGGGCGCAACAGCGACGGCTGGGCAGAGGCCGGGCGGCGCGCGGGGCGCGGAGGCCAGGCGGGCGCGGGCCTGGGTGCAGGCGCGGGGAGCGACAACGATCGCCGGAGAGGGTGCTGCCGAAGGAGGGTGATCGCCGGAGGGGGTACTGCTGTTGCTAGAGGGGGGTGACGCCGGAGGGGGAGCCGGAGCCGGAGGGTGGACGCCGAAGGGGGAGCCGGAGCCGGAGGGAAAGCCGATCGTCGGAGGGAGGGAGCCGGGACGGAGGTCGGGCGGGCGCTGCTCGAGATCGATCGATCAAGAGAGAGAGAGAGAGAAAGAGAGAGAGAGAGAGAGAGAGAGAGAGAGAGAGAGAGAGAACAACTGTGGTGTTTTTTTGGTTTTTTATTTTAAATATTTTGGACGGTCTGATCTCCGCGATCGGACGGCTACCGGCGACAGCCCATTTGAACAAATGGGCTGTCAGCTCATACCCCATATTCGCTCTCTCTCTCTCTATGTATATATATATATATATATATATATATATATATATATATATATATATATATATATATATATATATATATATATATATATATATATATATATATATATATATATATATATATATATAGGGTAGGGATACTTTTACTTATGGAATGGTTACTTATGGGGTTACACACCACCTTTTACTTATCCTAGAGGTTTTAGAATTTGATAAACCTTGGTGGGGATGCTATCTATAGCAAGTTGATCATCCTCACAAAAAATCATCAAATTATATAACCTCTAGGGGCATCAAATTAATGTTAAAAACTTTATCGACCGTTCATTTTTACCGTTAATTTGAATAGTATATTTGATACTCCTAGAGGTTATAGAATTTGATGATTTTTTGTGAGGATGATCAACTTGTCATAGATAGCATCCCCACCAGGTTTCATCAAATTCTAAAATCTCTAGGGTAGGTAAAAGATGGTGTGTAATTGTATAAGTAAGATTTTATAAGTGTATCCCTTCCCATATATCTATATAATATTTCACTAGGAATGGATAAAGAGAGCCGTTTGATACAAACATAAGTGATGGTTAGAAAATCAAAGGACAAGATCTCTCTGCATTGGATAATATTTATATGTTATGCACGATCTATTTCAGATCTGATCTCCATGATCATTTCTCAAAAATCATAGCCGTCCATACCTCGGCGTCAATTGAGCAGGCAAAGTGATAATTTGCCACGTCAATCGGTTGACCACTCGGATTAAACAGTTCAGGATGAATAGTAGTTCTCCGCATGATCTCTCTATTCTCTCTCTCTCTCTCTCTCTCTCTCTCTCTCTCTCTCTCTCTCTCTCTCTCTCTCTCCGTGTCCCTCTCGAACCGCTCAGCCCGTCCCCCCCCTCTCTCTCTCCTTTCTTCTATGATCTCTCTTTAACCGCTCTCTCTCTTTCTCTCCACGTCCCTCTCTTATTGAATCGCTCAGCTCGTCCCTCTCTCTCTCTCTCTCTCTCTCTCTCTCTCTCTCTCTCTCTCTCTCTCTTCGCGTCCCTCTCATCACCACTGGTGCTTCCTCCTCCACTCTGGCCGGATCCCGATCTCCCATGGATCTGCACAAACCCCATCTGCTACAACGAATCCTGATCTCGGCCGGATTCCGATCTCCCATGGATCTGCACAAACCCTGTCTTCAGGGACCGCGAGATGTACGATCGGGTCTTCGGCGACGCCGACCGGCTCCACCGCTTCCTCCGGTGGCACATCCAGGTGATGGAGCGTGGCGTACGCCTTCTTGAGCTCCTCCCCAACGGCGTCAACTCCATCATCCAGGTCACCGACCTCAAGGACATGCCCAAGCGCGAGCTCCGTGAGGCCTCCAACCAGATCCTCTCTCCAAAACCATGAAACCCATTAATGGGTTCTTTTGTTTAGATCCTTACAAATCCATGAACTGGATTAACGGGTTCTTTTGTTTAGATCCCTGCAAATCCATGAACTGGGTTTTTGATCCTCTTCTTTTTCTGGTATTTTTTTGTTGGATCGAATCTGATAATCTTGGATAGGTTTTTCGGTTGCAGGTGTTCATCAATGTGCCGTGGTATTTTAGCATGCTGTACTCGGTGATCAGTCCCTTTCTCATGGAGAGGACCAAGAGCAAGTTCCTTATTGCCGGAGAAGGGAATGTGGCCAAGACCTTTTACATGTAAAATATTTAATTAATGCCTCGTACCCATCTCTGCTCTGTATTGTCTTCCTCCCCCCCTTTGAACAACTTTCTGATCGGCGATGGATCTTCTTCCCCCATTTCAGGGATGAATTCAGCATTATTTACTGTACGACATTAATGTCATGACGTGTTCGTTTCAATGCTCATTCACATACCATGTGATTGCTCTGTTCTTTCAGATTTATTAGGCAGGAGTTCGTGCCAGTCCAGTACAATGGCGTAAGCCAGCCAAGATATTTGCAGAGCGGTGGCCCACCCAAACTTGCTTATGAGTTCACCATCAAGGGCGGAGAGAAGGTGAATCTCAAATTTTTTTTTTAATGCAACTCTCTATCTCTCTCGATCTCTGCTTTTTTTGTACATTTTTTTTTTTATTTCAAGTCTATGTCATGGCCTTCCAAAAAATTCCAATAGTTTGGTAGTCAAAAATTGTCTGGAAGCTTTAGGCACAATTAAGGTCATCCGTTAACTTCTCTTTTTTTTTTCGGGTTTTTATTTTCTTTGGAAAATTACAAAAACCGCCCCTGAACTATACATCTCAGGGATAATGGGTTGTCTTCCTCCATTTAATTAGAATCGGAAGCATTGAACTGTGTTTTGATTTTTATTCAGTGTTACTGTGTTAGTCTCTAAATTGTTGTCCGTGGAGGGATTTGAATGATATGCAATTTTTTCATGCATATAATAGACATTTATGTCCTACTATGGTTTGTTGGGACTTGGCGAATGTATATATTCTCTGATTTTGCTTAATTATGGTAGAATTTTCATAGGCATCATACTAAAATTATAAGGACCTAACACAAAAGATGTTAACTCAGGCTAGAGTTTTCCCAATCCCATTAATAGAAGAACCAACTTTACTTGATTATGCATTTAAACTTTGAAGGATTCATAGGTGCGAGTGGTTCTGTTCAATATATTGATCTGCAGTTGAAATTGTAGAGTTTGATTGTTTCACTATAATTGTTGCTAGGTTGTAAAACTTTGTCGTACACTATATTGATATTCATGTTTATCCGTATATATATGAAAAAATCATTGTGGCTTATGTTCTGTTGGAATTGCTAGCTCTCTATAGCTGCATTTTCAGTTGCTTCTTTTAGGGGTATGTACTATTTGATAAGATTTGAATGAATTTGAATCTATCATTATTTCATTTTGTTCAAGAAATTGTTTGGTGTTGCTTTTGTTATTAGATAATCACTACCTCAAATATTTCTTTATAGAGCATGCTTATAATATATAGAAGATTTGAGGAGTTCTACATTTTTTATTAAAAATATACTTTAAAAGTGACAATACATAGAAAATACACACAAACTTCTGATTGATGGTTGTTAAATGTTAAATATGTATAATAGGCTACTCTCTCTCTCTCTCTCTCATGTATTTTCTTTGTGAGCAACTTAATGAAACATTTATCCCCGGAGTCGGAGCAAGAAGAGTCCGATGGATGCTTGCATGGGAGCCCTCCTATTAATTCACCATCAGGATGCTATGGTATGATAATTGGCTGATTACCTGTGTACAAACAACTTCGTTACACATTTTTGTATGCAAGTAAACATAATGGTCTCTCTCTCTCTCCACTGTTTTATTTTTTTCATTAGTTTTCCCACCAGCTCATGGATGCTAGAGGGCTCACGATGCATCATTTTTATTGCCATGGAAAATGTTACCTCCATGACAAGTGTGCCTCCATGACCAGTGCCTCACATCACCGTCATCATCGATAGCAACAACATACTCGGCTACAACAAATCCAGCTTCTCCCACCATCTCAACAGTACTCCTCAAGAGTTTGTGGGCTAGCTGATTTCCTTGCTGAGGGGCCAATTGAAGTTAATATTTTGTTCAAAGAAAGTTACATAGATATGTATAGTAGTTGGATTTATGAGATGTAAATCACAGTTTCTATTTACATTCACTCCAAAGATGAATTCTTTTTTGGTGAGTTTTTAAGAAAATTATAGATAGGAATTCATGAATCATAGAAGTCCTTTTCTTCAATGAACTCTGTTTTTATGTCTAAAACCTTATCATGGAAGAAAAAAAATGTTAGCATTTTTGGGTGAACTTACTATTCTATATCTTTACTGAGTGAAAGGATAGTTCTTGGATGATGGATTTACTTGATTTGCAGAGAACAACCTTGTTTTTTCTTGATGGGGTTCCTTAAGATTGCAGATATTTGGAATGAACTAATAAGAAATTGATCTCCTCTATGGTGTTTTTCCTTCTTTTTTTGATCCATACAATGGGGAAATAGAGGGAAAGTGTCAAATGGTGAGCTCAAATGGCAGCGCATAGCCTCCCCAATCTCCAAGCCATTGGAGCTCAAACTCCATACAGTAGGAGCACAACTTTGTTACCCCAAGGGAATCACTATAGAGTAGGACCATCTATTAGGGAATCACTTCTTTGGAGGCATCAACACGATCACATCCCTCGTGGCGAGAAAAAAGATGGACATTTAACAAATTTCTTGCAGAATATTAAGGGTACCATATCTGAAGATGATTGGGACTATGTAAAATACGTTTTGAGTATGTCGGGTATTGGTTTTGTGAGAGTTCAAACTCACTTGATTCTTTGACCTTCTGAATAAGCTAATCTAGTTGGATGATAGGCGAGTGTTGATCATGTAGTTTAGACATTAACAATAGGGTTGGGGTACATGTTGGTAAAAGTTATATAATGAGTTTAGATTTGCTTTTAATAAGTAGAATCAATTATTAGTTTTATGT